>JAPUUL010000832.1:0-13546 GCA_029590625.1 Lasiodiplodia mahajangana
CGAAACATTTGTGTGCTCCTGGCGCCGGCCTTCTCTGGCCTGACTGCCTATGCCGCCTACCTCCTCACCAATGAGATGACAACTTCCTCCTCTGCCGGCCTTCTCGCCGCCGTCTTCATGGGTATTACCCCCGGTTACATCTCTCGCTCTGTTGCCGGCTCGTATGATAACGAGGCCATCGCCATTTTCCTTCTCGTCTTCACCTTCTTCCTCTGGATCAAGGCCCTGAAGCTGGGCTCCGTCCTCTGGGGCGCCCTTTGCGCTCTCTTCTATGGCTACATGGTCGCCTCCTGGGGTGGTTATGCCTTCATCACTTGCCTCGTTCCGCTTCACGCCTTCGTCCTCATCTGCATGGGAAGGTTCAGCATGCGCCTCTACGTTGCATACACCACATGGTATGCGCTAGGAACGTTAGCTAGCATGCAGATTCCTTTTGTTGGTTTCTTGCCCGTTCGCACCAGCGAGCATATGCCCGCGCTAGGTAAGTGTCGCGCTATCAGGCCATGACTTCGACATATAGTTGCTCAATTAACACCGACTAGGTATATTTGGCTTCCTTCAGCTTGTCGCCTTCCTTGAATACGTTCGATCGGCCGTGCCCAGTCGCCAATTCCAGACCTTTTTATATGTAGGTCTAGGCGGTATCTTCGGAGTCGGCCTCCTAGGTCTTGTTGGTCTCACGGCAGGTGGTTATATCGCCCCCTGGTCTGGCCGATTCTATTCTCTATGGGACACGGGATATGCTAAAATCCATATCCCCATCATTGCATCCGTTTCGGAACATCAACCCACTGCCTGGCCGGCCTTCTTTTTCGACCTTAACATGTTGATCTGGCTATTCCCAGCCGGTGTGTACATGTGCTTCCAAAAACTCGAGGACGAGCATGTCTTTATCATCGTCTATGCTCTGTTTGGCAGTTATTTTGCAGGCGTCATGGTACGCCTGATGCTCACTCTCACGCCCGTTGTATGTGTAGCTGCTGCCATTGCTGCATCTCAACTTCTCGATACCTATCTACAATACAAGTCTCCCGAAGTTGTCGATAACAAAGAAGAAGAATCTGCCGACGGTGCCCCCAAGAAGGCATCTAAGCAGGGCTCGTTACGATCAACCTCGCAGCCTATGGTTGGTATTTACAGTCTTCTGTCAAAGGCTTTCATCGCCGGTGCCATGACACTCTTCCTCCTCATTTTCGTTCAGCACTGTACCTGGGTCACTTCCAATGCGTACTCTTCCCCGTCGGTCGTGCTAGCGAGCCGGATGCCGGATGGTAGCCAGCACATCATTGACGACTATCGTGAAGCATACCAATGGCTGCGACAAAACACGAAGGAAGACGCTAAAATTATGTCATGGTGGGACTACGGTTATCAAATTGGTGGAATGGCCGATCGGCCTACCTTGGTCGATAACAACACGTGGAACAATACACACATTGCCACCGTGGGCAAAGCGATGAGTTCCCGCGAAGAGGTGGCTTATCCTATCATGCGCCAGCATGAGGTAGACTATGTCTTGGTCGTCTTTGGTGGCCTTCTTGGTTACTCTGGCGATGATATCAATAAGTTCTTGTGGATGGTGAGGATTGCCGAGGGCATCTGGCCAGACGAGGTCAAAGAACGAGACTTCTTTACGCCCCGTGGTGAGTACAAGGTTGACGCCGACGCTTCGGAGACGATGAAAAACAGCTTGATGTAAGTGTAATCTGCTACGAGGCCAGTGATCATAATCTAACAACGTGGACAGGTATAAGATGTCGTACCACAACTATGCCTCGCTATTCCCTCCGGGACAAGCCCAGGACCGGGTTCGCGGTGCACGACTCCCCGATCAGAGCCCCGTTCTCAATAGTTTGGAGGAGGCTTACACATCAGAGAATTGGATCATCCGAATCTACAAGGTCAAAGATCTTGATAATGTCGGGCGAGATCATGCCGCCGCGGCTTCATTCGAGAGGGGCCATAAGAAGAAGAAGGCCATCAAAAAGCGCGGGCCAAGAGTTCTTAGGGTGGAGTAAAAGAAGGAATCTTAGTATCCAGCTACAGGATTCAGATAGACCATTTGCGAAGACGTTGCCCAACAGTGTATTTTTTTTCGGGTGGTTTATTGGAAGATAAAAGCAGCCTCTATCTATGGTGGCGCACATTGTAAAAAAAGTGAATAAACTGAATGAGCCCTCCCCGTGCGCGCCTACGTGCTCAATCAAGCACACAGTCCGTCTATGCTCTCTTCTTTCCGCGCTTCTATGTCGAACGAAGGAAGGCTTATTGACGCTTAATTGTGAAAATAGGAGAGAGAGGAGGAAGGGGAATCGTGTAAAAGACAAAAAGAAAAAGGGAACGAAGAAGTATCATTCGAATAATCGCGAAAACTAAAAATTGGCTTAGCTCCACTAAAAATTTAAAATAAATTAATGCCCACTACTGGAGTCGAACCAGTTGCCTCCTCATTGCCTAGATAGCCAATCGTGGGTTACTAGTGAGGCGCTCTACCGGTGAGCCAAGCGGGCTACGGATGTGTTATAATGCACTTATCCAACGACTTGTCTTGCTGATATATATCGCTAGCCCTAGATTTAGTTTAGTATGATGCCACCGCCATACATCTTACATGCATTGAATTTACGCCTCGATTGGCATCGATAGCATCCCAACACAATAGAGGCAACACTGTATCTAAATCAACTCACGACGCTTCTATAAATTGGCGAAGTCGCTTCAAGGGATAGGGTATATGTGTCCTTATAGTTAGCGTGTTAACAGAGCAGCTCATTTGACTTTCTAGCATACGACGGTCTGTAACATTACATTCTCTGACTCCATTTTGTGTCTGTAACCATCTTCAACCTGTTGCCATACTCGGGCTAACAACTCGTTGTTCATTACCACTTCCCTTCAGTGCTGTCTCTGACTGTGGCAACTTACACCTTTTTGCTACCAACAACGTTACTTGCCCCACGTTTTCTTCTCTCTCCGTATTCTGCATCCCCATTTCCACGTACTCCCCGTAGTATGTATATCCGTACAGTCCTCCAACTATGCTTTTGAGGTAAAGCGTTTCATCAAACCATCTGTTGCAAAATCTTTTTATCGCAGAATCAAACCACCCTTGTACTCAAACAGTGCGATCTCAACATGTCCAGTTATTGTGACTGCCATCGGGTACCATAACACACAGCCCCTCTCGAGGCAACATGTACTAAGCCGCTGTTCGATCAGCGGAGGTACACGGCCGGTTATGAGAAGGTCGTATGATCAAGTTGACGGCAACTGCCCCAAGAGGCGCAAGCAATGGTCATTAGCTGTAGTAGCCACACTTCCTCGAGCAAGAGGGTTTTTCAAAAGACCATCCTCCGAGTGCCCAGTATGGCCAATAAGGGAAGATCCTATGGGCAATGGAGAGTAGTCTGTGTCATTGTCTCCGTCGTCCCGCTGGTTGTATATATTGCCCTTCTGGCACCCTAGGAGCTCAGCTGTAGAGGACTTCACAGAAGCTTTCAATTTCGCAGATTTCTCTTGTCGTTCCTTCTCGCTAGAGAACTCTACACAAACCATTAGCAATCATCTCATAAAACCATGGTGATACTGTAGAACGATATTCTAACGTACCAATTCTCTTTGTAGTCTTCATAGCCTTTGTCCCTTTCTGTACCCCTGCCTCCGCGGCAGTGGGGATATCTCCATCGCTATGGTCCGAATCGGATTTATAGCTTACTATTGACATGTTACTTGTCGTGACAAGACTAGACACTGGGAAAGTGGATGTTGCCGAGCCACCTAGAGAGCCCGAGAGGCTGTCAAAGAGCTTACCCGCAAATGCCAGGTCTCGCTCTGCCATCTCTTCGGCCTCCCGCTCCATATCTGTTTGATAGTCCGACCATGTGTCGCCCACAACGCGAGGAGAATGAGGGTTGCTGGAGTAAGGCGCGGCATCTATAGGCGTCACAGGCCCATACCAGTCGAAGGCAACTTTGGGTTTACCAACCGCCTCCGCCGTTCTCTTGCATGATGGCCGTCCGGTGCTGTTCCCGAGACCAGGAAAGGGGCCGGGAGCCGGGGTTTGCTCTAAATTGATTTCAGGGCTACGGTTCCGCAAGACCTGGGATTTCGAGGGGCGGAACTTGGGGTTAGTTAAATTAGTAACTTCGTTAGCCGCCACTGGCACCATTATATGCTCATCTGTAGAAGCTTGCGCGCCGTGGCATTGGGCTTTATTAGATACATCGATAACATCGACAACACTAGAAGAGGGCGCCATGTTTCTCGTTTTTCTTCGATGAGCGGCGTTCCCAGCATTTATTTGGTTCATGCTCTTATGTGTCTTGTTAGGAATCGTATGGTTCCAATGTTCCGAAACGCCTTTTATTCCAGAAGGAGATGTCGAGATCACTCCTGGAGCATTATTTGCATATAATTCGGGCAAGCCTCTCTCTTCGTGGGGCATACCTGTCAAAGGCGACAATTTATTATCAATCTCTCTTGCCTGTCGCCGTGATCGTGAAGTAGGAGTGCGAGATTGCCCAGGAATTGGCTCATTATTACTCAGAGCTCGCATTTTACTCTCACTCTTGGTATTATCGCTCTTCGCCTCTCTAGGAAGGAGTGGTGAATGGTATTTTTCGTGCCTTGAATCAATGTTGGCATATCGCTGATTCTGATTCCGATTTCGAGAGATAGCTGGCGTTTCAGCTTGTTGCTGAACGGTTGTCTTGTTAGCTCCTTCGTAGTTGCAGCGAAGTGGGCGAATGGGCATTTTGCCAACATAATTAATTGTGTCCGGCTCGTCGGGTTCATCCGATTCGGGTCCGAGTGAAGCTCTCGACATTGATTCTTCAGCAGAAGAGACTGATCTGGGCGATGGCGGGTAAGATTTAGGAGTAGGCCTATAGGAGAACAACCTCGCAAGAGAGCTAAAGCGAGTAGATTTCTTAGGCCGACGGGGGCCGTGGCGAGCTCGCTGATGGGTATACTTGCTGCTAACATTTCTGCGGCCTTCATCAGCACTTGACCAAGGTACGGCGGCATCTGCGTCATCCTGTTATATATCATTAGTCGATATGAGTGGTAGAAGGTGGTAGATTTAAATAAAATAATAACCTTTTTAGAGCGATGATTATAGGCGACGTCCTCGTCGGACGTCTCACCATCTGTATCTGCTGCATTTTTCAGGCAGTCGTAGCAATAATTTAGCGGTGGTATCTCTCCCCTATTTAGAGGATGCGCCCTCTGGTATCTCGAAGACCGCTTTTTACCACATCCGGCACAGGCATGGACGTGGCGGATGCGCTTGCTGAGATGGGTTTTCATCTCTTCACCGCGTACGGACTCCTCGTACTTTTTTCTGGCGTCTTTCCCCAATTTTATACCTTGGTCGGTTCGAATGGCGGCCCCTGCAGCGTTACTGACTTGGTTTGGACCTTGTCGATATATTTCCCCCTGACCAACTACCGTAGCGTTGACCTGAGGCCAATTCTGTGGTGGCGGCGGTGGAGGTGGCGGTATATTGAATAGGCGGGCCGTTGGTATAGCTTGGATATGCGGAACCTGGGCTGGCTGTGGCTGGCTATATTGTTGACGATGTGGTAGTATGGGAATTGGTGTAGTTTGAGGCGGAATGGCTCCTAAGGAGTTCGGGTGTTGAACTGTTCTGGGATGTTGCGAATTCGCCCAGTTCTGCGCACTCTGAAATACCGCGGCGTTATTGCAAGAATAATTCGATGGATAAGGGGATTGATAAGCTGCGTTATAATAGCTCATCGGAGGGTGAGCTATGCCCGGGTTCATCACTGGGTGACTGTGCCATCCCACAACGGACGGCGGCGGAGGCGGTGGCGGTGGAATACGATGCTGGTTGAATGTCTGAGACCTCGGCAACGAAAGGCTTCTCTTGTATTCAGCGTGCTGGTCCGAGCTTGGAGCATATCGGCTATTGTAGCGAGCCATCGCGGGATGAGCAGGGGTGGAGGAGGAGCGGACGCTGCTTGTCTTGCGATGGACGAGGGGGGACTCGGTAGCATCGTACTTATACATCTGGCGGCCGTTGTCTAGCCTCCGCGGCGTAGCTGGGGCTATACTCAGACCTGAGCTCTGGGAAACTGCACTCAATGTTCGGGCTTGTCGTTCATAGTCACTGCGAGACGGAATACCGAAGCTTTGGCTCAGGATATCGAACCCAAAGCCTTGCAGGAGTTTATCAGGTTTCTTACGACCGAAAGCTAGCTTTCCATTCTTGGTATGCGTGAGGTAGAGGTCATCGCCCACGGCCGTGGGAGAGACACCGTTACCTGTATCTTGTAGCAGTGGCTCGGACGAAACAGAGCTGACGCTCCTGGGTCATCTGTTAGTTCTATAGCCTACGGCTGGTATGGTGAATAAGGCAAGAGTAAGGGAATGGCACGAGAAGCGCTACTAGGCGAGCAGTTACACGGACTACCTTTGGTATCGCCGTGATGAGTAAACAAGACTGGGTGAGTACTTACTGGGATCGGCTGCGTGCTTTCCCAAATAGACCCATCGTCCAGAGGTGTGGCCCCCGCGCGGGAATGCGAGGCGCGATGCCTGACTGGGTCCAACAAATCTAGCAACGAGGATGCTGGAGTGAATGAAGGGGCCGAGCACACGCTGTGCCGAGTGACGTCGTAGAGAAGGTCTAGGGATCTATGGAAAAGCACCGGTAAGATAGGTATTTTGCTGATGGAGGAGTTAACTTGGGAGGAAGAGAGAGATGAGGGTGCCTTTGAGGCTGCTGGAAAAGAATGTCAGGCGAGGTTGGGGTGACAACGAGGCAATGGCATCAACACCATACAAGGCACAAGGTAACTGAAGTTGAGGGGAAAGAGAGATTAAATATTGGGAGCGACGGATGGGTAGAGATTGTGTGTTATGTTGGGGACGTTGGCGATGTTGGTGATGTGGGTGGAAGAGTAGGTAGGTAGGCGAGGTCGGGCTTGAGGTCGGGCTTGGTCCTAAACAAACTACAGGTAGCTACCAACTCTTAGTACATAGAGGAGGAAGTGACCTCGATACTAAAGGCAGGGGCGAGTTAAGATCGTACCTACGTACATACCTAGGTAGGTAGTATTGTTGTATAAACACATGCGTTACCTACAAGTAGCCGTGCCTACCTACCTATCCAATACATACCTATTACCTAAGTACCTAGGTAGGCTATACAGGTCAGGTGCCTGGATGCACTTCACGTGTAGAAAAATACTGCCCAGTGAGGTTCTAAAGTGCCTGATAAGGAGATACATAAGTAGGTGAATGAATGTATTGAATGCCTGAGGTACCTCAATAAGCAGGTACAAGTTATTAGATCCGATGTAGCTTTTCTCATAACATATTACCTACAAGACATGCTCTTAATTATAGTTATGCTGCTGTGTGCAAACTATGATACTTGGTGTTGTTGATACCGCCGTTGTATTACCATTGTCTCTATAAAATGTATACAGCTATGGAAACAAACGCCCAAGACATTAGGGAGCTTAGCCTCGGCTATACAACATATTGTAACTTCCAATATAGGGGAAATGGGGGCAACTTTGTACTAAGGAAAACTTCATATCGGCTACCCAAGCTTTAAATAGAGGCACGAAAATATTTGTGGTCGCACCGGATACTGTCTTTTGCTATCTAAGTAGGTCGCTACATTAGGGCTTGGTAATGATAGTAGTACATTGGGAGTTTCAACCGAGATATCCGACAGCACACTGACACTAAATTCATTTTTTCTTCAAATATATGCCATACCGGCCTCTTCCATAGGGGGTCCATTGTGTTCCAGCCATATTTGGTGAAATGTTTGCCTTGGTTAAGGCTCCAATCCAACTAGACTACCCTGCTAGTATTGCCATGGGTATTGAGGTGAAGCTATTGGCAATGGAAGTGTACATCTAGCTAGATAATTCGCCCTCATCGGTCGCCTTGAACACGGCCTGGTGGCGCAAATTGATGGACCGGTGGGCCAGTTCGAGCACGCTCCGGCTTATTGCGAGTAGGGAGCCCCTTTTGTTGTGCTACTCTACGAACCGCCTCTAAACGCCTTTGCTCAAATCTTCGGCAAAGCTCCTGCTCTTTAAGCATGCTTTGCATCCTTACTTCCGTGTCCATTTGTGCCTCCTCATTGATTCGCAAATGTCGCACTAATTTAACAGCTTTAGGCCAAAGGGAGTCGAGCTTATTAGCTAAGGAGTTTGGTACGCAGGTTGGTGGCTCGTTGGCAGGCCTCGTTATCGATGACCCACCCCACGAGCATTCGAAGATGAGCACGGCTTGGGGTGCCTTTTCGGTTCCCCAGAATACGATGCGGTCCCCGTTATACAGCTTCATCCAATGTTTACATGTGCTCGTAGCATTTTTTGGTTCGTGGGAGCGTAGTAGAGTGGTGTTGATACGAATTCCATTGGTTGCTTTGGTTGCAATATAGAATGCATACGAGTCCTGTTCTGGAAGAGACGGCTCTGGGGAAGGTCGCATTGTTTTACTTGAGTCGAATTGCGCCGTTTCCCATGGTCGTAGTTCATTCTCGCCCTTGGAAGTTAAATATAGATCCTTCCATAGCAGGACTCGGAAAGCATTCTTGGGTACCATAGCTTGCGTAGCTGGTTGATAAATAACCGTGTTACTAGCCTCCCGGCCCCAAGATAGGATTGGGTCCTGGAGAGGAATTGTGATATTGGCAACCAAAGAATCCGGGGTGGACTTAAACACGCCAGGATCGATCTTAGGATGGGTCGTTACCGAGGCCGACAGCACACCTGACGGTGAACGTTCATTAGAGGCTGAAATGCCCAACCGCGAGTTGAACTGATTGTCCAGGGTTTCCACTAGAGTGGTCGGTGGTAGGTCCTGGTCGTTTGGCTTCCTAGCAGGGCGATCTTCATGGTGCAGTCCACTGGATTGGAATGTGGATTCCCTGACGGCACTTTTCCTTGGAGTTGGAGGAAAGTATTTCATCGCTATATTCCAAAGAGGGGTTTTCCCCGGCTCAAAGATCTCATTTCTTTTTCGAGCAGCTCGTTCAAAGGCACCATACTGCAGGCTTGTCATTTCCGGATAATTCAGATGCCAAGTACTGTCGTCCTTCGCGGCCCAGTAAGTCGATTTGGGACAGGGACCATCAATCTGGCGACCCGTTTTACTGTTAACTAGTGGGGGAATAGTGGCGATCAAAGCATCCTCATCCCCTAAGATGTTTACGTTCCCTTCTGATTTCAGTCTTTTCAATGATGGCGTGGCATTTATGTTTGGCGTATCGTATTCATCACTCCTGTTATCATCTGGTTTTCTCTTGCTCGTGGCTAGGTTGATTCGTGAGGACGTTAGGCTCAAGTTGGTAGTGACAGGAGACTTCATATTAAGGTTCTTGAGAATGGAAGACGCGCCGCCCAAGCTTTGAGAACCCGTGCCAAATAAAGCGCTACGTGAATTGTCGTGTTGTGAAGAGTCACGTATGGCCGATAAGTTATCTTGATTTTGCCGAAGGTTTTCTCGCGGCGTCGAAAAGTCATCAGAGTCTTCAAAGCTATCGCGAATTTCGGAACCGTGGTGTTCTGTCTCACCAAAGCTCGTATTGGAAACTGGAAGATTCAAACGCTCCTCGGGGATTACGCCAGAGCTGCCAATGGCTGAAACCTCTCCAAACAACCTTGGGGCCTGAGGTTGTCCAAATGTGTAGTTTTCCTTCTGTGATTCAAAGTCCATTGAGAAATCGGGCTCAGGTTCGCGAGGAGAGTCCGAGTCTGTACTCGTAATTTGAGACGATTGTCTGTCGTCCAAGCTCAATTGCGAAGCCGAATAACGTAAATTTTCATCGAAGTCTTCTTCTGGGTTTAACCATGCATGAGACTTAAGCTCGGCTATGGTGGCTCTAGTCTCCGGTCGGACATGGATCATACGAGATAGAAAATGGACACCGTAATCCGAGACTTTAAACCTAGTTAAGGGCGAAATATTCATAGGAGTTTTAATAATGTGGTCCAGCAATTGGGTATATGTGGTCCCATTCTTAACCGGGAAGGGCGGGCTACCGGTTAAAGTATAGAATAAAACCCCGCCTAGTGACCAGATGTCTACGGCATGGCCGTACCGTTCTCTGTCAACAGGCCTGTGACTCCGCCTATTAGTCCGTTGGCCGTAATCGTCGTACGACGGGTACTCGGTATATACTTCGGGGGCGCAGTATAGCAGCGTCCCACAGAACGTCTTGAGAAATGTCTGTTCAGTATCTATCATTTTAGATAAGCCAAAATCTGTCAGCTTGACGACAAGGGGTTCGGTCGAATGAATGAGAATATTGTCTGGCTTAACATCACGGTGCGTGATCCTGTTGTCGTGTAGATATCCGAGTGCATCGACTAATTGTGTGGCAATGGTCTTAACGTGTGGTTCAGTTATAGGGCCGTGGTCTTGGATTAGCTTGCCCAAGTCGCCACCGGGAACGTATTCCATGATGATGATAAATTGATGTACATCCCAATCAAAATGCTCAATGTATTGAACGATATTGGCCTAGCGGAGGGAGTTAGAAGCAATGAGAGATGACAGGACGTGATTTTGCTTACATGATTGACCTTTTGCATAATTTTCATCTCATTTTCAACCTTCTGGTCTAGAACACCATTTTTCATAAACTTCCGCTTGTCGAGCTCTTTTGCCGCGTAGGGCGATCCGTCGTATTTCGAAGTAACTTTATGAACGGTTGCGAATGCGCCTTTCCCGATGACACTGACTCGAGCGTATTTATCGCCGCCGCGCCACTCACGAGGAAGACGGTTAATTGGCTTCTGGAGGCTCTGTGTTCTCTCAGCTTGGTTGTTCAGCGCGGTTCCCCTCGTGGGAGCGAATAGGTGCACCTTAAAGAGGGTTTAGTGCCAACGTACGTTACAAATGTAGCTTGGAATGTCTTACATGACCCGTTGGTCCGGGGCCAATGGTTTTATTGACGTCGTCGACGCCGTTAAGCCTTAGCAAATATGGCGTTACGTTTCTCATGTAGGCGTCTTCATAGTCCCCTTCACGGCGGGGTATTCGGACCAGAAAGAGAAGGTCCCATTTGTTCTCATGCATAACAATCTTTATGGTCGAGCCGCTCTCAAGGGTGCGCCGTTTGTAGGTACGCTCAACTGTATTTGTATCCTGCCCCCTGCGGAGGAGCTTGTTATCGACAACGGTCCCGTTGGTGGACTGATCCTCAAGCAGCACGCTCCCATAGCTGTTTACATAAATGCGAAAATGTATATTACTCAATCTCTTCCCAGGGTCGATAGTAAAGCAAATGTCACAGCGCTCCCGATTGCGGCCAAAAGTAAAGCCGAGCCTGGGGTCCTTGAGGGTGGAGGATAGGCGTAGTACGAGGGCATGGTCTCCTATGCCACGGGTGCGGCCGAACTCGCGAGCATCGTCTTCGCGGGATAGGTCGGACTCGATGGCATCGGCACTATACCTCCCGGCTATGTGGTGAGCGTACTCTGGCGAAGAGGCGATATTCTGGACTTCGCGACTGGCGGGCTCGGATAGGGGATATAGCAGGCAGATAATGTCGGAGATATCTTGGTCTGAGAAGCCTGAATTTTGCTGGCCAACTCTGCGGGGATCGAAAGCATTCTGGGTGGCTAAAGAACAAAAAGAGGCCAATTAGACATGTTTCTCGGTAGCTAGGTCCAGTGTTGATGTGGGGGTAGGAAGGGGGAATTGTTATAGCTCTAGTGGACTGACTATGCGAGCGGAAACCTACCTTGCTGTGTGGCCTGCGAGTCCTCATCGGGGTCCATTGGAGAGGTGTGCCTTAGGACTGGCGTTACCGACCTCTAGGAACGTGCGCATTCATGTAATCGGTATAGCTAGCCTGGGAAAAGCAAGGTCGTTCTGACTTATCTACTGTCAGGCTTCCTCAAGCACGAGGCAAAGATAGAACTGTCTGTGAATATTCGAGATTGAAGAGCACAACTGTTCTATAGAGCCATCTATGCAAGTGGGGCTGCTTGCTGTAGACCGAGAAGATTAGACTGTGAGGAGACTATTAAAATGATGAGTAAAGAAACAGTGTTGCGAAAGCAGGGCCCTGCAAAAAGATATATGTAGTGATGAGGCCTCAAGGAAGATAGGATCGGTGGCAGATTAGAAGAGCTGGGGTCAGGTGGGCAATGGTTGATATCAAGTGAAGCTGCGGTATCGATCTACCTAAGTAATGGATGGAACCACAAGGACTGACTTGTCCAGCTGCACCTGCAGGGGTTCGCCTTAAAAAGGTGGACCCTCAGGTACCGACGAGGTTGACGTAGGTACCCATAGGCTGTCTGTAAATTAGTAATGAAGCGAGTCGACCTTTGGACTAACTTTGATGTGGTTACAGCATTGCTTAACTCACTTGACAGCTACTTTAAGCATTTATCTGTTTCGAATTTGCCTACTATTAACATACTTTGTTAAGTAAATAATAAAAAGAAAACACTTGCATGTGATCAAAGAGGACAGAAAAAACTACTCTGTTCTGGCTGCATTGTGTGAAACAATCCAGTATACTGTATACAATGTCAATTGTTGACAGTACCTCTTGCGTTTGTAGGTTGGTTAAGTAACCACCAAGCAACCCTATCACACCGACTCCATCCCGAACATGCAACGAACCAGTTACTATTTGCCACAACGAAGCAAGGCAGAAGTCTTGAGACAAACAACTATGCAAAAAATGTTTATTGATGTGGGAGGGATAAGTAGAGTAAACAAATTTGTGTAAAGACTGCATTTATCAATACCACTCACTATTGTACATACGTAGAATAGCTTCTTGTCCAACACTGAACTGGGATCAATGTAATTAACACAGTATCAGGTTCTCTATAGAAAACCACTGTTATTATACTGTTGATCATAATGTTATAAGTGATGTGGTATGCGTGTGGTATGACGCAGTTATATCGCTAGATACACTGAAAGGGTTCATTGATGCTTGATATCCAAAGTAACTATCCCAGAAGTTCTCTCTTATTAATATCTCTTTAGACTTGGCGCCGCACAGTCTAAAGAATGATGTAACCTAAATATGGTCGTATAAGGGTCTGGTGTCATAGCACACAAGCTTAGCTGCCACAACTTGAAAGGTACAAGGAGCTAACCGTGTATACATGAATATTAACAGTATCCCTTATTCTCCGAATTTTTGTCTCTTTTCCCACCCAGTATATGCTGATTCTAAGAGAATAATGCATCCAAATGCGCCATTGCTACCCAAGTCAATGTGTACGATCGTGAATCTTGGCTAAAANCAGNCCCCCTTCNTTTTTTTTAGGTTTTGCCTCTCCCATGTCTTTCAAAATATCATCAAATGTGCTTCCACCCGCGGACTCTTGTCGGGAGCTGCTTCTTGAATCTGTACCTCGGCCTTGAGATCCAACAAGGCTATGCAAATTGCCTGAGGACCTACTACGATGCATTGCAGCACTCGTTGGTCGTGGGCCGCCTGGCGAACCCCAAACACTGGACATGCGGGAGCCCGGTACTGGTTGCCCGCTTAGGGGTAAATTTACTGGCTCTAGGCCTAGAG
>JAPUUL010000833.1:0-13544 GCA_029590625.1 Lasiodiplodia mahajangana
TATACTGGGGCAAACCACCAGTCACTCTAGGAAAGTGAAACCGGTTTTCCCCACTTAAAACACTACTTATACCAAGGCCACATAACCACTATACTTTAATTAAAATTATAAAAAATGAAATAAAATTATAAAAGATTATTTATATAAAATAATTTTTGAATTTTATTTTTAAAAGTGGGCTAAAACTTAAAATTAAAGTTTATATATATTTATATATTTTTTATAAAAGTTAAGTAATAAATTTTAGCTTATATAATAATTATTTTTAAAAAATAAATAAGTAAAGTTTTTATTTATAATAAAAGCTATATAAAACAATTTTTTATTAATTTATTTATATATAAATTTATAAAGAAATTTAAAAGTAAAGTTAATAAGTCTTTAAAAATTTCGGCGAAATTTCGGCGTTTTTCGACATTTTTTAAAAAACTTATTAACTTTACTTTTAAATTTCTTTATAAATTTATATATAAATAAATTAATAAAAAATTGTTTTATATAGCTTTTATTATAAATAAAAACTTTACTTATTTACTTTTTAAAAATAATTATTATATAAGCTAAAATTTATTACTTAACTTTTATAAATGTTATACTTTAACGATTCACAAAAGGCAAGGCTCCTAAACGAAAGGCTGTATTACGTACGGAAATCTACATATGAGGAAGAAAAGAAGAAATAAATACAAGGGATCCCTGTGGGTAGGACCTAAGTAGGTTGTGTGTGTGGGGGCTAGGCGGTGGCCATGGGCAGTATGCCAGGTCACATGACTAGCGGAAGAATTGCGGGATGTGTGGGTGTGGGTCAGTRGGTCCACCAGTCACCATACCRTAACTNATAAAAAWTATATAAATATATANTAAACTTTAATTTTAAGTTTTAGCCCCACTTTTAAAAAATAAAAATTCAAAAAATTATTTTTATATAAATAATCTTTTTATAAATTTTATTTCATTTTTTTTATAATTTTTAATTAAAAGTATAGTGGTTATGTGGGCCTTGGTATAAGTAGTGTTTTTAAGTGGGGGAAAAAACCGGTTTTCACTTTCCTAGAGTGACTGGTGGTTTGCCCCAGATAGCGCATTGGCAAGCAATGTTAATAGAAGTTCCCTGTGTTGATGAACTCGTCAAGCTGGGAAACCAGCTCGCTATCAACATCATTGTCCCCTGATCTAAACACTATTGCTGGGGCGACTTATAAGACATACACTTTTATTATGGTAGCTGCCAGTTTCAAGTGCCTTTTCCGCTTCATGACTTAGAAGCGGAATAACAGGGTTTCTTATGTAATTAAGTAATACAATAAACTAATCAAATAATATTAAGCACGGATAGTGGTCTTATTGTATATCTTACACATGCAAAAAAGCCACGTTATTTCACTTTTATGTTACAGAGCTGAAACGTAGAAGTGTTATTCTTAGAAAGGCTTTAGCATTGCCGTAGTTTGCGTGCGAGTTACTGATCTACGTCCACGTCCGTATTTGATTCCGACCACATATCCCGATGTCTCGACCGGCCACGATCATTCTTCTCCCAGTTGTAATCCTTTAACCCGGGGGTACTTTCGCCCCTAGCTATTCGACGCTTTTTATATCGTCGAGAATTCATCCATTTATTTCTAGGATTAGCTTCGTTTTTTTCGATAACCGCAAGGTTTCGGGAAACCGTAGATTCGAAGACGAATTTCTGCAAATACGGAAACAAAGCCCAAGCAAAACGCGCAAAAAGAAATTCAGGGCTCAGTGCGTTGATATACTTAGTCTGGATCGAAACATTCTGGTACAAGTCGGCAAAATCGCGAGCTTCTGGGGTAGTACTAAGAATATGAGCCGCAAATGCGTATAGTCGAGGATCGGCCGCCGACGGCTTCGGCACAATGACAAACGAGCAGTTATCAAAAGCCACACGAATATTAGCCATTAGCGATACCATGTTAGCTTCATCGTCAATTGTGCTATCGGTCGAAATGTTGCAATATAGGCTCATCTCATTCTCATTAAACCACTCCTGCTGCGCCGATGGGATTAAATGGCATTTTTCAAGCCCAATCCTGAGGTCCGTTAAAAAGCAGCGATCTGCTACTTCATACGTCTTAGCTAAAGCTGGTTGTGGCGGGCTATGCGGTCGTTGCCACTCATCCGGCAATTGGCCATGAGGAAATTGCCAATCCCGAAAGGAGGGCACTATCGGATATTTATAATATTTGTCGTCTTTAGGCGTGGAGATGAGTTCGGGTGATGGCGAGCATGTGGTAGGGGGAGGTGGTTCCCTGCCAGTCAGTTGTAGCCAGTAGTCGCCAGGCTCAAGTATGTTATCACGAGGTATTCTAACACGAGTTTGGCCGTATGGATCATGGCTGAAGTAAACATCGTCGAAAGCGTTGTTAGCAATAATACCACATGCAATTATAGCAGTGCCATGATGAAGTCCCGAGGTCCGGACCTGGCTCGATGATTCGACAATATAGTCAATAGCGGGCAATTCCAAAAGTATGTTCTCGCCTCTGCATTCTTTGTACCCGGGGTGTCGTATTCGGATTCGGGGAGGCGTAGAATTACAGGCCGGCGAGAGGAGTGGAGGCAGAACGAGAGAGACGTCGTCTGCCATTATGTATGGGATAGGTACAGATGAAAATAGTTATTGTTAAGGGGTTAAGTGTAGTTATGCCCAGATATTGTGTTGTAGAAATGATGAAGCAACCAGGATTTGTTTATGAGTAAGGCATCAGATAGTAAATAAAATAACTTGAGGCGTTGTGCACGAGATCTAGCGAAGAGATACCTACCTATGCACGGTTGTTTATTTAGCTTATGTCAAAGCGGGTCTTGCTCTGGCTAGGCTCAGACTAAAAGCGGCATCGCTCATCAGGTCTTGCTAGGATTGTGAGATGGTACGGAGTACGAAGTATAGCTTTTGGAAAGGAAACTAGACAGGGGGTTTAACCAATCAGGCTTTACCATTCTCGGCTTTATGCTCTAAATTAGCACCCCTGACCTCCCAAATCTGGGGAAACTTCATAACGCAATGCACAAACCTCGACAGCTATCGGCAACCAACGGCAATCCACCTACCTACTTAGTATTGCGTTTCAGTAAACAAACAAGTGTACGCCGTAGATTGACAGCTCCTTAGAACCCCCTATGCCACCTACGTGTATCGATGCATGATCCTCTAATTCTCTGCAACTAGAACACAACTAATCTTAGCCGGGCGGATACACAAGATGGAGTCTGCAATCGACGACACTACGCTCTCTACTATCTCACTTTTAGAAGGGCGACTCCTGCGCATCGAGCATCTGCTGTACGGCCACTCGGTGCCTCAATGGACTGTATCGGCGACACGGGGCTTACAGGATCTCGAACATCGCTTCTCAAAACTCGTACAACATATCCGTGTGTACGGCGAGCTCCTTAAACTTTGTACGTCAACTCCTTGATCCCTCGCCAATTCCATAGGGGCCTATGTGATATGCACCTTCTTGAGTCGCTGACTAATAGGATACAGATAAATCAAACCCAACACTGTTCCAACCCCCCCCAGCTTCGCAATCCCCACCTGAGTTGTCTTCAGAAGCACTCCGTGCCATTGTTCTCTCCGCCGCATCGTCATACCCCGCCACGGCCTCGATCCTAACCGCAATATCCGACAGCCCCATCCCAGATCCAGCTCATAGTGCTGGCCTGGTGGCTCTAATTCCACGGATGAAGGGTATTGAAGCAACACAGCTAGCACAAGCTGCAGAGATTGCCGAACTCCGAGCACGCAGTGAGGCAGCCGTTCGTCGGTGGTATAGGCACGACGTTATGGGGTACTCCGACTTCGTAGCTGGCGTCGAGGGCCGTCTTGAGCGGTCGAGCGGACTGTGAGAAGAGTCGAGAAGGCCAGGGATGAAATCTGAGGAGGCTTCGGGGAGCGATCGAGCCGATATTTTAAGCTGGAATAGCTCTTTGCTTCCTTCCTTCGCCGCGTTCGAGTTTTCGGGTCCCAAACCAATTGTGCGGCCTTTCCACATTTGCATCAGACCAACCGAAGGAGAAAATCGATGAGTTTTATTAAACTGCGCTGTTCCAATACCAAAGAGATGGAACAACAGCGACAAACCCGTGGGGAAAGCCCTACTTCATCCAGTTTCATGCTGCCTGTGTTCGTCGATAATGTCATGTCAAGCTATAATTACATGAACACGATCACCGCGCGCTCATCGACCTCTTCGCAATGCGTGTAGGCGCCATCACACTAGTTTTCTAGTTGCTAAGAAGTGGCACAACTTAAGGAATTGCGCCTGTTCACTAGAGTCACCCGACGGGTGCTATCGATAGTAAGCGCACATTCTAATCATATGACTATACTAGGTAGCAAGAGTGTCATATAATTCCGGAATCCCTGTTTCAGGATGAATTCTTCCCGGGGAGCTTCCCAATGGCTAATTGCCATGAATCATGACAGTTCCCAAATCCCGGCCACCCGATTTTTATAATCGGATTACTATAGTTCAACAGCACAAGAATCCCAAAAGCGACATCACGCTTTTCAACAATCCATTGGTAATGGGACGATTGCTCATAAGAACGTCAAGATGACAGAGTCTCTTATATTTATTTCAGCCCTCTCGGAAAGCAAGAGACCAACAAAACTAGGCATCTATCTAGGAGATGAGGCCTCTTGTAATTATAGTGGTGGGGCGGGAACTCTTGAGCAAAAGACTCCGGGCCAGTCGCGTGTTTCAGATGATAAACCAACCACCTGGGTGGGCACCTGGTAAAAAGAAGTTACCCAGAAAGGAAGTAGGATTAAAAATTTTTTTTATATATTTGATATCGTGTTGGCCATTTCCACGTTCACATCTGGAAGCGCACATATACTGGCAGCGATTCAAACCCGTAAATACTCCGTACCCGCATACGAATTGACGACATATCTAGCACATGCTGAGTGGCAATGCGAATGTCGCCGCCAAATAATTCGTGCGCATGCATGCATAGTGAAGCACCTAGTCTAGGTGTATATACAATGTACGGAGTACATTCACATCGACGTTTGATGAGCCTCAACCGCGCACCCGTGCTGGAATTAGCGTGCCTGTAAGCAGCGCGCGGCCTTGGCACCGATTGAACCTGTTGGTCTACGGACTACGCGGGGAGGAATGCTTCTAAGAGTCTGTATTGCTTTCTAGATCAATGCATATTATCTCGTCCTTTCCGCTCCCCTCGATAATCATAATAACAATAACCAGTACCACCCAAATTTATTCACGTGCGAGGTTGGCACTACCTGGTAGAGGTGGTGATCGTTGAAAATAGAAACGCCACTGCGCCAGATCGAGTTTAAGATTCGGGAGCAGAAACCCGTTGGCCAATCGATGTGCGCGCTTCTTCAACGATAAGTTCCGAGACTTGGCGTCGTGCAGCGCTGGCTGCCTTCTCCACCCCTCGTTTTTTCCTTAGCACTCCCGTCTCAAACGCCGGTCGGCCATTCGATCAATTCCACATATTGCTCCCTTACCGCTGGACCTCGCCATCTCGTGGGTTCCTGCCTTAGCGGCCCCCTCCAGTGGGCATGCCTATGATGTGCTTAGGCCAGCAGACGTCAACCACTGTTTTAAAAAANGAGCGCGTAGTAGCCTGTCGTTAGCTATCGACACAAAGTCTATTCGCTGAAATGCGCCTAACAGTGCAGCGCCGTCGCCAACGGTGTAGTCCATCAGGCCGTTCGTTTGCCTCCTAATCCCTACTATATACTAGCGCGCTGAAAAGCGCGTTCGGTAGGGCATTCCAAAATATTTTACCATCGGACACGATACCTACTTCTTACTGCATTTACGATGCAATATTGCAAGGTCAGCTATCAATATGATGAGCCCTGCCCCCTCCCCCTCTCCCCCAAATTTCTTGTGCATGATTCTAGCTTTGGGATAACCTATTAGCATAACCGGGCATAGGCTGTGCCTGTTCATCTTTCAGCATGGTACCGCTAAATTGCTTGTGGCGAACGAGAGACCAATCCGCAAAACAGCAGCAGCCAAGGTGCTGGATGTATATAGCGAGATGACGAATGTAATGTGCATCCCAACATAACTTACCCCCATTGGTATAAACAATACCTTGATTTGGATGTGTTGTGTAACGCAATGCGTCCGGCAATACCTACTAACCAGCACGTCGACATACAGCATACATAATATATGTATCGATCGCCTACGCAATGTTAGGTATGCATGTAGGTACTGTCTGTAGGAGGTAGGCAGAGGCTAGATAGATTAGGCACTCCAGAAATAACAACGCAATAGGGAGGTAGGTAAGGTACCCCGGCTGGTAATATGAATATATAGGTGGTGCATGTACCTAAGGGTGCTTCTGGTAGGTACTTTGCCGGGCATGTACCTGAGTCTGTGGGTTCCCTGTACAGGCAAGTCTGCATAACACGGACACGGGTCCACGGGCAGGATTGACCAGTCAGAAAAGCTACTTATTCCCATCTCAGTGTGGTCAAGACTCCCCCTTCCCCACCCATCCCTCAACCAGACCAATGAAAGCTTGTCTTGATATAACCTTAAGACCCCCTTTGGTCCCTTCGTGCCCTTCGTGCCTTGATTGTCGTTTGGTCTTGTACCTACAGGTGTGTGTACAGCATACCTAAGGCACTACAGCACAGATACTGCCACAGTACTCGTAACCAGTGCCCACTTATTCTTGGTCCTCACACCTCGCGCTCCGCTCATCTGTGCACCCTCCTCCCTCTCTCTGCCTGCCTTTTTCTTTTAATTACTCGACCAGCCCCGTCATCCGTTTGTCTTTCTGCGAGAGACCAACTCTGCACCCTATCGTCGATCATCCGCTCGTCCCCGATTGTCACTAACGCCAGACGCCTTTCCTTCGAGTGTGACTGTATCGTTTCGCGGCGCGCCGGCCACGATATCATTGGCTGCCATCGTTAAGGAGATTGCGGTAATCTGGACAGCCGCCGACGAGGAGAATCGGGGAAGTGCACGACAGACATATGAGTGAGAAGAAGAGCCCAGCAAGAGAAGGATTCGCTCGCCAACGCGAAGGGATACAATATTTAGGAAACGCAATATCCAGCCTCTAGCTTATCCAAACCACGCCTGTTATACAGGCTACTTGATTAAGTTCAAGATCACTAATTCGAAGCCCCAAACGTATTGGCGCAGACCGTTTTCGCTTTACCGGCTCGCGATTCACCCTCTGCGTAAGCTCAGCTGGACGTCGTCTCACCTTAACCCAACTCAATTTATAAGGTACAAGTCGCAATAACGCGCTGCCTCATAAATCTGCTTACCGGAGATTCCGTCTGAACTGAAACGAGTTCTATGAGGATACAGGACCAGGCGCGCTCCGGACCGATTAGACGTTTAGATCGTTACCAAATAGCGATCATTAACCATCCGACTACGAGTACACAGCACTCTTATACTGTCTCGAGATTCCCTACGCTTACCAGTCCCTCAGACTAATCACGACAACAAACTCATAAATCGAGTCCCTCTTTTTACAATCCCCGGTAGCTTTGATCTGCCTCCGGCGTTTGATACCCTTGCGACACCCTAGTAGCCTACCATTAAGCTTTCGACCACCAAGTATCAGTCCACTGCTCTTGTCATCATCTTTGACTTCTCGCAAACATTACCACTCCTAGACTGGGATCACCTGGTCGATCGAACACGGCCTCGATTGATCCGCCAAACTTGGGCTTGCTACTAAACGGGTCGGAATTTGGTCAAATCAATTCTACCCGTTCGATTGTGATATAGTCGTCGGTTCTTGTTCCTTATGCCCTCATACGGTTCTCTTCACTCTCCGTCGCTGCGAAAAATGGAACAATCAAGGGCTGGCTACGGCCGGAAGCGGATGAGTATGGGCAATGTTATCGGTGATCCATTTGCTCTTGCTACTATCTCAATCGCTGCTGTGAGTACTCAACCTGAAAGGATCCCGCTTGCTTCCGTTCTACTGTAAACAGTGAGACTAATGATTTTCTTTCTACACAGCTTTCATGGCTAATATCCTTGATTGGCTCCATCATTGGCCAAATCAACTCAGATCCCAACGACAAGTTAAATATGTTCCCCAAATTTGTTTGGTGGTCTATCGTATTCATGTTTCTCTTGATTCCCGCCGTCTTTGTCGTTGTAGCCTCAGACTCAATCCAGACGTATCATGTGGCTTTGGTTGGCTACATGGGCGCCGGTCTTGTTCTTACGTCCTCCTCCGTCAACTCTTTGATCTACTACAGTGAAAGCGCTCGCCAGGCTGCCGGTGCAGGATTTATATTGCTATCCATGGTTAACGTAAGTTTCAGCATTACACTTAGGTGCACAGTGACATTTCATACTAATGGCAAATGTAGATTATCTGGATTTTTTACTTTGGCTCTGCACCATCAGGAGTTGCTCGCGCATACATTGATTCCTTCGCCCTTCAGAAGGAATCAACGATGAATCGACATACCATGAATGCCTATGGTGGTCGTCCGGAAACTTCTACTTCCGTTCAGCCTCCGCAAATGTACACATCCGCTCAACTCAATGGCTTCGAAAATCCATCGCCCGTCGGTGGATTAAATGGAAATGGGCCTCGAAACTCATCCCCTGCATTCGCCCCCCCTGGAATCAAGCCAGCCCAGCAGCAACCGGCCGAGCCAGAGATTGCTGCTCCATCGGAGTACCCATACCGCGCGAAGGCCATCTACAGCTACGAGGCCAACCCCGAAGATGCCAATGAAATCTCCTTCTCGAAGCACGAGATTTTGGAGGTCAGCGACGTCAGTGGAAGGTGGTGGCAGGCGCGAAAAGAGAACGGCGAGACGGGTATTGCCCCTAGCAATTACCTCATCCTGTTATGAGCGGGCTTTGGTTTCTTTTGGCGTCTACTCTGGATGATTTACACCTCGGGCCATACATTGACTACCATTCTGGATTTATCCTATGGGAATAGAACCTGTAGGGGGTTGATGATCAACCTTGTACCTGAATGGGTATAGCGACCCATGCACCGAGGGACTTGCGCAGTTAGCGCAAGATGTTGGGCATATCTTTCGGCGAAAATGCGGTATGATTGATGTTGCTTTTTTGCGTCGTCACCTTTTTTACGTTTATTTGTTTTTATTTTTATTTATTTTTCTTCTCCCAGGACGGACGAATTTCCCCTGTTGAATTCTTTCCTCTGGAGAGCCACTATTCTACTTCTCCCCACAGACCTGTTCTCCTATTTGTATTATTTGGTGACGTGCGATGGGCACACCAGCCTTCGCACAACATGGTGGGATGTCGAGGACTCACGGGGCGTGGGTCAATATATATCGAAGGAATAGGAGTGGCGGAGAACAAATACCGCCCCGGCAAGAGGCGTTTTGAGTTGGTAGCTGTGAGGAAACAGCAAGCCAAGGACGAAGTGACACAGGCAAATAGAGTCTGTCATCTCTCCCGTGAAATAACACGGAGGTTACGAAGGTTATGTATTCATTGGTTCAGACGAGCTTTTCAGTTACGACAACCCCCATGTACACTCTGGTGTCCATCGATGAACACAAAACAAGAAAAATCTTCTGAAACCGCCTGTCATCAGCCGCATCTACTAAGTGAAATATGGTAGACGAGGGCAGCAAGTAAATGTGCCCTTGTCTGACAAGTTCTCGTGTCTTGCTATTTATCTTCGTAGTATCCATCGACTACTTGATAGGCATGGTAAAAGTTATGTATATGCATTCTGTCCCAAGGTGTATCGTAGCCCCTAATCCATCTAGCCTTTATACGACTCAGCCTATATTGAAGAAGTCCATATAGATGGGCAACATGTATCATTGTCATTCTTGTCCGGGACTTGTTCTCCTTGACCTAGCAACCGCCATACCAATCGCGCCCCATTTCCCCTTGCCATAAAGACACGAGGCGTGTAGCAGCATGGCACCGGCTAGAGCAACTTGATACATTATTCCCCAACAAATAGGTAGCTGTAGGTCCGATAACCTTATACGACATGCGGACTCGTGTCGTATCGTGTCATATCATATCGCCTCGTGTTGTACCGTGCCAAATTAAGCTATAATTGACCGTCAAGCACTCTCATGAGGTAGATTACGTGCCGGTAGAGTGATGAGGGCCACAGCACGGTGATTAGACAGATAGGCTTTGCGTGCGGATGCAGCTAGACTAGCTCAGGTTAAAAAGAGCAGGCAAAAGCAAAGCAGGCCAAGTCTTCACGTGGCATCGAGACGCTTCCGGAGTTCGCGCTCCTTCTGCAGGACCTCGAGCTCGMGCGTGACGTCGTACTCGTTGTTGTAGACCCAGAGGCGCAAGGGCGGCCGATATNAGTCGTCCACGAGCTCGCCGAGNCCGTTCGCGCCGTGCAGGATCCCGTCTGGCGTGCCTAGGATGTAGTCGCTGTAGGGCAGGAGGCCCGCTACGTCGGCCGGGGAGTTGGCGATCACGTCGAGCACGTGCCAGACCGTTGAGGCGAGGGAGAGGGGCGCCCATTGCAGGGAGAGGCCGAGGGAGCCTGTCGAGGACGGCACGGGGATGTGCATTGTTCTTATGCGTTGACCCTGGGGATCACGCCGTTAGCTCGGTTCGGTTCCCTCGCCTCGGAAGAGCTTGGGTCGTTGGGGTTGGGGCCTGTTACCTTTGCGCTCCATATCCCTAGGTTAACGGTGCCGCCGGCGCAGTTCCGCACTTCTTGCGCGAAGAGGCGCGGGTCTGGGTTATCCTATTCCGACGTTTCGTTAGGACTAAACTGCGCTCGTGAAAAGGGTGTGAGGAAGCTGAGTTCTCTTTGCCGTACGATCATGCGCCCATTTATCCCAACTATGAAGTCGAACCACGGCTCTACGCCTAGTTCTAGGTTCGTGTTGCGCAGCACTTGGAAGCCATAACCGTTGCCCTCCTTCTGTTGCTGTCGAGTGTCGCCGTCGAGGCGCGAGAGGTACCGATTGAGGGCGTTGAACATGTTTTAGGGCGTCGTTTTAGTGGGTTTTTATTTTAGAGAAGCATGAGGTAGACCAGACTTGTAATTACGAGGTCGTATGCCGCGTTCGCTCTATGCACTCGTGATTTGTTTCTAGGTGAAGTCATCTACATAGAGCGAGACAAGTGGTCGTTTAGATACTTACCTACTGTTTCCTCTTACAGTAACGCCTTCCTTACAGGGGATGCAAGTACCCAACTTAACTGTAGCTTACCCAGGTAGTGGGGCGCCGTGTAACTGCTACGTAGAAGACCCACCCCTCGCCACCCTTAGTGAGCTTGCAGCTACCTAACGCCACTAAAATTTAGACACTGCAGCAGCGATACACCTCGTTTAAGCCAGCCAGCCATCTTGTTATCAAGCTTCAACCTACCAGAGCACAAGACGAGCTGCTACTTTTAAATCCGAAAGATACTGAGGTGCAAATCCTCCCAGATCCTGGATCTTGTTGCCCTAGATGAAGAGTGTCGAGAATCTCCCCTTCACAGACAAGTGCTACCATTGGACGCACCTAGGTGAGGTACCATGGGACCTACAAAAGTAAGAATTAACATAATATCCAATTGTTTTTTTTCCTTCGTATACCTATATTTATATCTCATGTTTCTAACTCATATCGTTCGCTCGTAGGTACTGGCAACAACGATACACTATCTTCCCATGTTATGATGATGGTATTTACATGACTGAGGACGCGTGGTTCGGCGTCACCCCGGAGCCAGTCGCCATGTAAGTTTTCGCCTTCCTTCTCCTCTTGACCTTTCCATATCCATACTAACCTACCCTAGATATCTAGTCTATGATTTTGTGGGCTTCATAAATCCGGATAAACGCACCGTCATAGACATGTTTGCAGGCGTTGGTGGTAACGCCATCAGCTTGGCTATGGCTACGGAAGAAGACGGCGAAACACCACGCTTCGACAAGGTGATAGCCATCGAACTAGACGCCGCGACCTTGGCGTGTGCTCAGAACAACGCCGCGGTTTACGGTGTTGCTGGCAAGATCACCTGGGTTCTGGGCGATAGCTTCAAGTTTCTCGAGCTGTTGGCCCAATCTCCAGATGAGCTGGGGGAGGACCTTCGGGTTGATATTGCCAAGACCGCCGTCTTCGCATCGCCGCCATGGGGTGGCCCAGGTTATCGAACTGATGAGATCTTCGACTTAAGCACGATGGAGCCATATAACTTAACCACGCTACACGAGGCTTACAAGGCTATGGACCACGCACTCTACTTACCTCGTACCAGCGACGTACGACAGATCGCCAAGTTGGTCCCTGATGGCGTCAAGATTGATGTTGTTCAGTATTGCGTTGAGGGGGCTAGCAAGGCGATGGTTGCATATATCCCAGCAGCGGTGGGGGAGCCAGCTAATGAGACGGCTGATCAGTCGATGTCATGATGCTAAGAAGCCCTCAAGAATAAGACAGCTGATAAGGGGCCAAGGCGAAGATGCCTTTGGCAAGGCTCTTACAGGTCATACCCACCTCCTAGGTCCACAATATCATAACTCTATTGCACTTTGGCGCCTGACGCTTACAGGCTAGAATTCTCGGCCCCGGACTACTCGTCTAGTTAAGATATTGTAAGTGCAATCACAACTATCTACATCGAATCGACAGTCACCCTACATTCGCATCACATCAACTGCTTCTCGACGGTGACTAGGTCTTGGCGGCCATTATACTCTAAGAGCCTAATCCACACTGGCTCGTTCCCTTAGCGATTTAGACGTAACCATCACCACGGCCGTCAGATTCGCTATTATTATCATCAACAATGCTGGTGTGCAAATCGACGAACCACGGGACGTTCCCGTACACTATATTGCTGGAATTCCCTTGCGTCGTCTCATCTAGCAGGAAGTCATAGGCATAAAGGAGACGCTAAGTGTATATAGCATGTGTAGCGCCGAGGGCATAACGACATTACGTCCTTGCATGGCCGGGACAGGAGATGGAAAATGGCACGAGACGAAGTATAAACAAAGGGACTATCCAATAGGCTTCCAGACACAGGTTTGGAAACACTACAGCGGGGTCCTCCCTGTAGTCGATTCGACCAATAAGGAAAACGAGAGGACTGTGTAACAGGAGCTACCCAAGAACTCGTCTATCATTTGACAGCGTGTTGAGTGTTCGATATGTATGGCTAGCTAAGCTAGGCTAATGTGTAAGTTTCCTATTGCGTGCATTTTAATCCATGTGTTTCTACCTGACGCGGTGTTTCATGGCCGGGCCTATCTACGCGCTTGTTACTCGTAGGACAGACGAAGCAAGGGGTTTCATGTGCTCACAAGGGAGTCATTATATATACATCGCCCCTCGCTCGCCTCGTAATATGGAACCTTCCTAGTTATTCCTCTCTTCATTCACGGCGAGGTAGGCTGAACCAAAAAAAAGTCTTTATCCAAATCAAGTCCTCTCGGCTCGACACTTAGACCTTCCGTGTTCTTGCGTGCTGCGATCCGCCTCTTGTGTACTTCGATAAGAGCCAAGTATGCGCCCACCCGATCCAGCAATGTCTCAGACAGAGACCGAGGCGGATGCTCAGCCGATG
>JAPUUL010000834.1:0-13536 GCA_029590625.1 Lasiodiplodia mahajangana
TGTGTATTGGGAGACGCGGACAATGCCTGATAGGTTGTATTGGGGGTCGGCGCTTGACCCGGAGAATAAGCCGCCGCCGTAAATCCATACCAAGACCGGCACCTTGTCGGACTCACTCACATTGTGAGGTCAGATCACTGGAATACGTGTTACTATCTCTCCTCATAGTTGGCTATTGAGAGAGGCAAGGTATACTTACCATTGAGCGTAAGGCAGTCTTCCGAAAGATCGAAGCTTGAGCCATATTGGTAACAGCTATAGCCGTATGTAGAGGCATCTAACGGTGTCTCAAAGGACTCATTCACCGGCTGAGGCCACTTGAAGCGCAGAGGATCTGTAGGCGGTTGGGCGTAGGGTATGCCGAGAAACAGGTCTTGGTCCCAAGTTTCCGCGAGGTATCGGCCGCTTATCGTGCCATTCTTGACGACTACGCTTGGGATAAAGGATATAACGTCGGCTTGAGCTAGTGATGCTGAAGGGAAAATATTCAAGAGTATGCACACTACAGGTACGAGAAACCATTGGGATAACATCTTGAAAAGCTCCGTTCACAGGCTGAGTCAGAAGACGAGGAAACAAGAAGCAATATCTTCGACTAATTGAATCGAATTACGAACAGACCATATAGTAATCGATATTTACGACATCTTCATCATGATACATCTATTCTTTCGTTTGTGTTATTGCTGTGTTTAAAGAATAGGATACACACTAACAAATCCTCACTAATCACAGAAACTAGTAGTTTGTCAGCATGAATAATACTCAAATGTCGAGAAAGCAGCTACACATCGCGCCATGACCTACTAGCGGGGGAATAGGAGAAAGAGGAATAGGAATGAATATCTAGAAGGCATGTAATACTGATACGGAGATAATTGGTCACGGAACGGGACGATCCCGGACGTAGTCTACGTTCGGACTTTTCGGAGAATTGAAATGTCCTGGGGCGAGACAATATGAGAACACAGTAACTAGACTAGTAGGGGTAAGTATTGACCATAGTCCACTACTGCATGTGCTCATCTTCTGCCGATAGTAATAATTATTCAGTAAATCTCATTGTTAGACACCGCCTGATGGCTCACCACCTGATGGCTCACCGCCTGGCAGAATTATCGCGGGACCCTGTATTGCGTATATAGCTGAGGGTTGCCTCCTTAGAGGTTAAGGCTCCCTGCGCAACAATAAAAGTCCTACCTTACCCCCATGATTGGTCCTGACACTTATTAAAGTAGTTGAAAGTTAGAGCGCAGGCCGACAAGTAGACGATGAAATGCTTTCATAATGAGAACCCGATGACCTGGAATATGAAGCTCCTTAGCCCGAATCATACTAGCTCTCGTGACTCGAATAGGTCTGAAGCAGGAGGCTTCAAGGATAGTCTCGATAAAAATACATTTGGAATTCGCTGTAAATTGTTTATTAACATGACTCAAGTTAAAGATTGTATGGGGTAAGCAGAGGATCTTCTTTAGCCGAAGCATTGAATCAATGATGATGATAAAAAAGAAGAATAAACAAAAGGACAAAATAATAATAAAGGGGTAGAAAAAAGGCATGAAAAGGGGAAAAAGAAGAAAAAAAGAAGAATTGGCCAACAAGGGAATCGAACCCCCAATACCTAACGCTGCGGAGTAGAGATACTAAGTAAGGATATAGAGTAAGGATGCTTCGCTAGGCCATACCAATTCGGCCACTGGAATGAAGTATTAACGCGGTATACATAGTTTGTTTTGCCTTACGGGAAAGGCTATTATGGTATATATACTTTACAAGGTAAGGTGGTTGCGCGTACGCTGTCGTTAGCTAAACTATATTATCTCATCACCTACGCTAGCTCGAGCTATGTACCTACGGTACGGCTTCGTAAAAGAAAGTGTTTGGCAGGCTATTAGATAAATCTTGTTGATAGCAGCGTCCAATATTTCTTCATACATATTAGACGCGGTTTTTAGTGCAGTCTCCGCATTGCTTCAAGATCTTACACAGATTCCCTTGCCCTTTTCACTTGCCCTTTCCCTTATGGGGTTTTGTTTCGAGCTACCGTGGCATCATAAAATCGAAAGAAATACCTTATGCTATGCATAACAATATTTCCCCCTTATTCCAACAAATACTAGCATAAATCATGAGCCCCTTTGTGACCATAAACACAGTTTAATACTCATACTCCATCTTAAAAATATTTTATACACACAGTTGTCAAGGAAATCTTTTGACATCAGTACAGGTTAGGTTATACCGGATATTAAAAATAAAAAGAAGCCAATACGTTAGGAATAAATAGCTGTTAGGTAGATTATGGTGTTGATGTTAATTTTGTAAAGGAGATGAACATATTTAACATTATTTGCTATGGGAAATAATCTCATAATCTCGATTGAAAAAAATATCATGCATTTGCTTTTTTTTCCCCTTTGATATTTAAGACGATGCCTTTATGCTCGATTATCAAAGTATATATTTATCTAGATTACGAGTTTGAATTAAAAGTTAGAACCGCATCTCCAATTACAACCAAAGTCACAGTTGCAATTGGACATTCAATAAGTTTAAAATTTAAATTATATTTTGCAATTAAATAAAAACAGCCCTTGCTATAAAACGAACTCTTCAATAATTGTTACGGTTGAATAAACTAGAGTCTTTATAAGTGAGACCGTTTCTTAGTGTGGCTTAACAATATGGCTTGACCTTGTGGCTTGTGCACCAGCATTCTACCCTTCACTATGCCTAGTGTGTCAATTACCCCTATTTCTTCTACGGCATCAGTTATCCCCTAGAATGTTACGAATATTTTAGAAATAGTATGTAATTATTTAAGCTGAACTTTTTGGCGGCGTCGGTAGTAAGAAGAAGGGCGCATAGGACCCCTCCCAATGACTACCGGGTTCTTTTAATCCATTTCCTCCGCACATTAATACCCACCACTTCATAGTCCAACAAGGGTTTCAATATAAAATATAGTAAATTGCTCCTTTCTCACTTCTTCCGTCAAGTGTATAAACAACCATGTCTCCTCCCGAGTCTGCTGTCCTCGCTGCTCTCTCGTCGTATCGCACACACATTGTCAGCCGGAACCATGCCGCCTTCTTGGCCATGATTGCCGTAGTTAACGACGCCGATCCTGACGACCCAGATCTTTTTGAATCTGTTGAGGAGCTAGAGGGGACCCGTCTAGAATTCACCCTGCGACTCGTTGGCGATAACCGCGACATGCGCCCGCGAATCACTCATCCGACGGATGTGCTGACGCACTGGGAAGATCTGGCGCCACAGCTCGCCCTTGATGGAGCTTCAGTATACCACGACGCCGCCTGGCGCGACGAGATGAGAAATGCATACAAGCGGGGAGTGCTACGGGGCCTTAACGAGCGATGTTCCGGTCTCGTTACTGCGTGGGATTTCCCTGCTGACCTAGCTATCGTTCTGCAGCATGTAGATAGCCTGGAGGGCCCTGGTTGGTACAGGCATCGCGATGAAGGTGAGAGGGCGATCTTCTTCGAGGGCTGGGTTCGCGATAACGGACTACGTGACCCGACGGAGGAAACCGCGGCTAGACGGGCCAGGACGGCTGATGAGATTATCGATCGGACGGTGGGATTGGGGGAAGAGTATGAAATTGCGGGAGGATGGGCGTGTGGCGAGAAAGGGAATGAGGCGACTTGTGTACAGCCGGTCACGAGACGCGAGCGGGGAGTCTAGTTGGTCGTGGCGCTACGTTATTTGCCTGGGTCAATTTGGCACTCATGTGTATGAGAATATTGTCGAGTTGCTCGGCTGGTACAAAACGTACGGCGAGCCCCAGGAGGAGGATTGGGACATCTCCGCCGAGGACATCTTTCAGGCGTGATATCTGCCTATCTCTTGAGTCATTTTTTCAATCCATTTACTCGACTCTAACCACAACAACTAGGCTACTTGTTCTTGATGCAGCATTGCCTGCAATCCACACAGGGCAATCGCTAGTTCTACATCATACCCGTGGGGTCGAGCGGACCCTAGAATTGTGTAGACTACGGTATACGTCCAGCAAAACAAGGCTGGGAAACTAGAGTCATGGCCTCCGGGAACGCCGCGCCCTGTTCGTTGGCTGACTAGAAGGGACAAGCTGTGACCACAGAGAAACGAGAATACTATTAGTCGTCCAACCCGGGTTTCCCATCTTCCCTGCTCCCTTGAGGAGGCGAGCGGAGACGGTACGAGTTCTAAATGCTGCCCGTAATGGCTTTGCCATCTATAAAGAGCTACGTAGGCGTGAATGATGCTGCATCCTCTCTGGAAACTCTTTACCAAGGCCCGAGCAGGTGGTGGAAGCCTTGCCCGCCAGGAAAAGGAGGATTTAACGCTGTGATGCTGGAGCCTCCCTTCAATGGCCCAAAAGGTTGAAGCTGACTTGCTGACGAGACGTGTGCACGAAGCCTCAAGGGTCTTTCCCCCTTCGGCCCGCGTCGGATCATCATGACTAGCAGTGCCTTGATCAAGCCCGGCCGAGCGGAACGTCGTCGCTAAGTAGCAATCATTGGATGGATTATACAGGCGAAAGCCGGTATCGACCGTCGGGTCATGCTCGAGTATCCAGACCCCAGCGGCCGAGCTCTCCGCGTAGAGACCGAGAGGAAGCCTATGGAATGAAACCTGTTCGTTGGCTTTTCCATCTTCTTTGAGATCAAGAAAGGCCGCTGTCCCCAGGTACATATGGTCTATGCGACTACGTAGGTAGACAAGAGCTTTCGGTCAGAGATGGTTTTGCACGAAAGAGCGCTGCTCCTCGTCCGACCCCTCGTCTCCCGGGGGCCTCAGGCTCTCCCGTCTGCAACGAGGCGATGCCATGGCTGTCGCCACCCCCACAGAAACCCCGCATTAGGTACGTATAGAGAAAGAGGCAGGAAAGGTATCAAGGCATTCTCGGGAATATGCTTAGCATGCTGCGCTAGACCTAGTGTTTCTAGATCGACCAGTTGCTGGGGGCTCACAGACCGGCGAGCAAAGCATCTAGGAAGCGTAGATTATGGCTCCTCCCGGCTGCTGTCTCGGAGTAAGGGCTTAGTAGGCTATATGCTACAACCAGCATCAGGGGAGGCAGGCCAATGGTACGCAGGACGGCGAGCGCCGTTCGCCATGTTCGTTGCCGCCAGTTAGATGGTATTTTCGGTGAAGATAACGAGTAGAGGTCCTAGGCTGTAACGGCAGCATAGTCTAGAATCCAGTCGGCAGCATTACAGCCCAGTATACCTGCCTAGATGACAAGGACTTAGCGGACCCAGCCGAGTCGAGCACCACTCTTACCTCTGAATCTAAAGAGTGATAACAAGAGGAGACATGCAGCCACAGCCGCTGATGCCTCAAAGGGGGATGCTTCTTTCTCCCTTTGCATGTTCCTGAGCTGTTGCCAAGATTGGAGTAAGAGGGGTGTACAGGATATAGTTGGTACAACCCACCCCCAGCCGAGATACCTATTTGATGTCCGATGTAGCACCGTAGATATCGATATAACTTTGGCCGCTATGATCGTGGGGGGCAGTGCCCAGCCGGGAACAGACGTTGCGAAAAGGTACGATAGCGGAGGAAAGAGGTCCAACGTAGGCTGTCCTCTAGCGAGAAGCTTAGCATTAGTTCTATGCTGTCTTTCAATATCATCTGGCACCTTGCCGCTTGAGCTTGCCATAAGGAGACTAAGGAAGCAAAGCGTGGGAATGTGCAGGGATTCCCATATGCAGGTTGTCACAAGCACGTGGTGCTCTTTGAATGACATGTTGAGGGCGGCGTTAGAAAGCCCGTAGCAGACTTCCCCGTCTACTCCAGGGTCGGGTTATATTTGAGGCCTGAACGAAGGTGATATTACTGCTTAGCTGAGAATTTGGACCTGCATTTGTGTCTTGGCAATCGAATACAGAATGGTATGGTAGTCGGACCGAACAACAAGGGAATAGAGACGGATATATGAGGACGTGGGGATTGGCACCATGTTCAATGGCGGTTATGTGAAGGGTTGGTCTTCATACATTTATCAATTGATACCCGGCCTGTCGCGCCAAAACACTCGAATTGGCCATCAGGAGAAACTAAAAGGGTGTGCTTGTCTATTCAACATGGCTCAGTCTGGCGGGGAAGGAGTTTCGCGCAGAGAAAATGATGCTGTGCGACCTGATCATGAGATGTGGGAAAAAGCAGGCTCGCCTACATATGAATGGGAACTCAACCACTCGGTAACCAAATCTCACCGGGCCCCTAGTCAATGCCGCTCGCCATATCTTTCATATGAATACTCTAGAAACTCGTTACATTTTCTCATTACTTAGCGAGGAGGCAGGTTCGACGTCCCTAAATCTATTCTACTTTCCGAACCAATTGAATTTGCGCTGTTCTCTATTATTGAGTGACAATCTCTATAGGTGCCAAGTGATAATGTTTAGGTCTCTAAATCGTATGACGATGCGTTGATTCACAAGTTCCGGATCAAAATAGGTGCGAGCGGAAACGTGGTATAGATAGTATATTAGCGGCTGTAGTAATACTCATATAACAGCCACTAAGACAGTGTTTCAATCGACTCAGTGCTTCTGGTGTTGCAAGGCACAATAACCGTTCGGCGAGGAACCGTCGCAAGGCACGTAGGCCTGAATATTCTTGTATAATTCTAGTAAGATATCACCTAGGGGAAAGGTTTTATGAATTCAACTTAGCCCGATAATGATAGTTCATCACCTGCCGCAAGCTTAGGGTATCCGACACCTAGCTCTATTTCCACATGTCCTGTGCCACATACATGTCACTCATTATATAAGAGGACAAGGTGTGTGAACCTAATATAATACCATCCAAATGATACTAGGAAGCGTGTCCCGTGTTCAATCTACCATAGAATCGTAGATTTCCTCGTACGAATTTAGGCGTGATGTCGCCCAGTGCGACGCCGTACAACAGATCCTATAATTATTGAAACCGAGAGGACCTATGCTTGGCCGTATATGGAGTGCCGTATTAGTTGTGCTACGCAGTACTTGCTACCGTGTTCTCCTCGCTGAAAGTTATAAATACCAAAACTCGCAGTTCCTAGTCGTTCGTTGAGGTAATATGATGAATATGATCATGGCGGTTAAATGTTCATGCTAGCAGAACCAACCAATATAGAAGGGATGGAAAGGTGTTCCAGAAACTCTTCAGCCCAGGTGCTTCAACAAAATCTATTCGTCACTTGCCGGGTAAGGGTGTCGAATGTGGCGTTCTGTACTACGGCCGACCCCGTAAGGGCCTCTCGAATAATACGACTCGCTGAGCAACTCATCGCGCTAAAGGCACTTGGTTGAGGGCGCTTAGTGATGGTAGACGTGCTCATCCAAATGATTCTTGCCTAGAAATACCAGGATCCAGTAAGATCTCGGTCTGTACTACATGATATCTCTCTCCCCGACCCCGCGGTGTTGGGTACACTCATTTCCCAATCACACAAATCCAGCGAAAGGGAGAACACAAGTTAATCTTTCGACCAGTCATGTCAAATAAAAGTAAAGACGTTACAGATTGAACTCCATATGGCCAATCAACACAAAGCCACACTTCGTCATGTCCCAAGGAAGCGAGTGGAAGCATCCGTTTGCATGCCTATATAGCACAACAGTCGCCCCGAGAAGACATTACGGTTCGATGCACGACGGCACCAGAACCAGCCATAAGGATTCCGTAACACAGCAGGCAACCAAACAAAATAGCTATGCGATACGCAAACATCTTCCTCGGTCTCCTTTCGGTTGCCGAGATTTGCGCGAGACGAGTAAGAAGCTGCAAAAGCATAAGACGTAGCTACCACTTTGGGAGATGTTGCTAACTTAACTAGATCCCAGATACCGCCGCACTAGCACGGGGCATCAACAGCGGCGCTTCTATAGATGAAGCACTCTCGGGATCGGTCTCGCGAGACGTGTCCAAGCTACCGACGAGACTATCTCGGTCCGCTGGTAGCCAGAACGATCGCCGAGATACCGTGAGTACCTCTGCTACTTTCTTTCATACTCTGTATTACCTATCTACTACTTCTTGATCTACAATATCTACGCTGCAGAGAAATCTCGGCGATATCTCATAGTCCTGCTAACATCTTAGACGTATCTTTGCCTAATCAAATACGCCTTCTAGCTTTAGATTTTATCATGTGCTAACCTTTACCCCAAACAATGTGTAGTACCCTATAAACTGCCATATCCACAACTGGCCGTCCGCCTCCGTCGACTCAATCAAGCAAGCCTATAGTTGGTTCTACCAGCTATGGGCGCCGCTCGAGGCCGACGCACAGCAGTGCCGAAGGATCGCGTGCTTCGGTGACTCAGCGGTTTGGATGTGTGCCGACACGCTCGGTTACCAGAGCATTAATAGCGTCAGAATCGCTGATCAGATGAACGACCTGCTCGACGGCGACCACGGCTGCCTTGATCCCGGAAATAAGAACATGGTTCAGGGAATGGTAAGTGACACGAACTACACCCCTTCGAACTTTTCACTCTTCCTATGGCGGGTTGGGCTCCCCCCCTCCGGACTTGAATAGGGGATGCCTCACATTTCCGCTTGCTCATTTGTATGTGAGGGGGGTGCAAGAAGTTCTTCTGCCCGAAGGGAATAGCCGCTTCTCCTCGTTAAGACAGACTACAGACTACAAACCACAGGCTAATAGGGGAATCTTTGTAGAAATTTACCTCTGAGGGTTGGAACATTGTTGTTCGTGGTGGCGAAGACTGTTCTACCGACGCTGCAGAGATGCCTATTTTCTATTAACTAATCAGGATTTTGACTGGCCCTAGTTTATAAGGAGGTTTGATCAACTCATGCTGAGCTGGAAGGTCAGAAATGCCCTCTTGGCAGAGTACCGGGTACGATGTGGCGCCATCTCGCTACAAGTTACATATGTTTCTGCCAGGCCCTTCTGGAGTGGTTACATTCCCATGTAGTAACTACTAGGGATTAATCAGCGGTTTCTTCTCAATGCAGATTGTGTACAACAATGAATACTTTTTAACGAACCAACGTATTAATGTTCCGTGCTTCGTTTATCTCAGTCGAGCGTTTCGATTGTAATCCACTTCACGCCATCACCTGTGGTTCGCTGGTCATAGCCGTAGCGGTATAGATGACTTGAAATACGCTGGCCTCTCTATTATTAGATTGATTCTATTCATACCACGCTCAATCTATACATTGACCCGCAAACGTTTGTATTCGATGGTGATTGAATGTTTGATGCGCATAGAATAGTTCCCCGTTGGATGCGTACCAGTTACTCGTACATGGAAATATACTCTAGATAGACCCTTCAGGGTGAGTGTATTATCTAGGTGCCCTGGTCTCTTTAGTTACATAGGGCGTTCAAAAATCAAATGCTCTCCATTGACCCCTGTAACTATACTTCCTTGGTGTAACGGTATATCTATTCATCCGGTAACTAAATTCTTTGGCAGGACAACCTGATATCAGTTAATTAATAGGAAAGTTTACAGCCTCAAAACATTAATGTTATTTTATATAATCTGTCCGTAACGAAACATACATAACCTACTATTGTTCGTCGAGGGTAGTTGCCGGACGGCTGTGTGGGCTGTTGCACAACATCACTCATCATTCACCTCGCCTATACTGTACATATGCCTTAATTATGATGATGTATTATGAAAACTTTGAATATAGCACTAAAGGAATGTTAAATGTTTTCCTCTGTTCATGATATCTTCGTGATTGGAGCGAAATCTGGCATTTGCAATCCCCGGACATCTAGTGTGCAGTGAAACGAAGTGCATTATTTATATCATAGAATAATCCGCGTTTTTTGTGGTTGTTCTATGCAACCTATACTATGAAGCAGTTTAGATCTATCATGAATCTACGCATGCTATAAGTCCCTCTATATTATTCTTTACTGGGGCATTTATGAAGACAGTCGTGTTAAATGTTGGTCAGTTTCTTACATAGTCCATATTAATATTGTGGATAACTGACGTCATATTATTGAGTTTATTATTTTGACCCTTCAGTGTACAGTAGTGAGAGGTCTTGAATGTACAAGTAAAAAGGCTCAGTCTACACGGTGACGAGGCAGTCATATATGATAGTTCTGTGCCATTCCCCACAACCAGACAACGCATTACGTGGAGAGAAGTAGGTCGTTACCCGCGTATTGTCCCTGTTACGAGCGAGGTACCCTGGATACATGTTTATGAAAACCAAATACGGGGTAAGCATTTACGCATAGTACCTAAGGTAGCCAACGCGCAAATAGGGCCTCGCGGGGGATAAGATAGGTACATGTGATTATTAAACAAGGAACTATTTCCGTCGGCATGCAGGTAGCTAAACTTCATTGAGACGAACAGCTGGTTACACTTCTTCTTTCACAGTACAGCATACAGCGTACATACTTTTAGCCCCGGTGCATTTGGGAAGTCCCCATGACCTAGTCCAATTTGTCATCACGCAGCCCATAAGCCCGTCGGCAACCTCTGCAAAACGCCCAACCGGATCCTGCCTGATCCTGAGAGGAGAAGTTTACCAACAAGCGCCACCACGGCCTGCAAAGTTATTGTTTCAATCGGCAGCAGAGCTTGCCACATACGTACCTTATCCTAGTATTGCGTCGGCGCCGAAGCAGAAACCGGAAGCAACACACACACACACACACGCCCTCCCTTGTTTACTTGCTTGGTTGCTTGGTCTTATGTACAACCGGTCTCGTCGGTGAATGATTTTCATTATGCATTCTTTAGCCTTCGTATTTGCAAGTACCTAGATGCGGGTGCAAGGACTTGCTCTCAAGAAGGATCGGACTGGCATGATGTACCGACATCCTCGGCTTTTGCAATCCCACACCCCGCAATCTGGCCGGTCGTGGGATTTACATAAGGTATACTTGCGCATAGGTAAGGTAGAGAGTTATATGTGAAAAGAACACCGAGAAAATGCCATACATGCTAGGCTGGTTCATGTTGTTTCGTTAAACCCTCGTCGATGCCCAGCAATGCGGCTCTCGCCAAGCTCATAGCCAAGACGGCAAGATCAGGCACGGATGGGGATTGCTCGATCAATGGGCATTTCCCTGTGCCGAAGGCGAATTTCCAAGACTACCTAGCAATTCCTCTATTTCTACCTACAATCGCCAAGTTTCACTTTTTCCTGCGTGGCACCAGACTATTACTTACTAGCAATCGCCTACTTAGTGTAAGAGAAGGTGAGCTGAAAGTGCACTGCAACTCTGTGGTGTTTTTGCGGTGAGCTACCTCGGACGCAAAAAAAGCAAAGTCACAACCCTTTCTGCCGGCTTACGGCCCAGCCCAGCCCAGCCCAGCGGCGTCATGGATGGGATGGGATGGAGGGGGGTTGGCATGGATCGCCTATCGCCTGCGAGGAACTAGATTTTCGAGAAGCAAGGGTGGGCNAAATGCGACGCGGCACCAACCGGGTCGAAAGCCCTCGCAGCAAGTCGCATGATGCATAATTTGACTACTCTATTTTACTTTCACACACACATACACGCAAGTGAGACTACCGTCATCTTGGGATGATAGCTGGTGGTGTGAGTGATATTCCAGTGTTGAGGCGTCTATGGTTCGGGTCCAGACAGGAATGTTGTTATCCAATGGCGATGCGTCGTGTATAAATTGACCGATCGAAACTTCAGCATGCAATCTGCTAGAGGAGACCCTTACCTATGTATGTAGAAGCTGCGAGTTTGTGACTGCGACGACACCAACACCGGCACCCCATGCAAACCGCTGTCAAAACAATGCATCTAGTAGAATGAGGGAAGCCGGCTCGATGCACTGCTCATCGCGCACATGCCGACATGATCAACCCCCGGCGCATACTCCCCACGTGTGTGTGTATGGGACGAAAAAGGTTCTGGGGAAGATAGAGGGAAGGCTGCTAATGGCCATTGGTGTAGATAGGAGCCCTTCATGTCTTGTCACCGGGAACCTGGTATATACGTCGGATGAGGAGGGGACGATCGCAAGCAGCACTGAAGCGTGTGTATGCGCGGTCTTTTAAGTGAAACGTTGACAAACTTCCAATACCTGCCCTCCTTCTGCCCTCGCTCGGCACACGGCACGCGGTATGGCGCTTGATATAAATGTCGGTGGCTAGGATGTAGCTAGGGAATGTTTTAAAAGGTGCAGCTTAAGATGACCATCCTCGACTTGTTTGTTTCCTAGAAATGCGAGTTTGTAACAACAAGGTTTCGGCATACCGATCTAGTATGCCGTTACCCACGACCTTGGACGATGTTACCCGGCTTATAGACATTGGGAATAGGGTTCGAATCCTACTGCCTAGCGCTAAGCTTCAGTCAGGTTTGGCTTCCTCTTCCTGAGACCTTTATCCTGTACGTCAGCCGGGAAGTGGGCGTCCAACAGGTGCTTAGCTCGCTGTTTAGTGCGTGTGGACTGAGAGGCGACATGTGGGCAAAATAGAAACTCTACCTGGTCTCGCAGGAATTGACATACTCGTAGGCGAGCGTGTAATATCCTTAGATACCTGTCTAGAACTCAATTGACACCGAGTCGAAGCACGCAAAGTCATTTAGAAACCGCGCATCTTACGGGACATCACCACTTCAGCATAAATACGACTCAATAACGAGCAAATTATACGCGGCCTAGACCCAAAGATAAAGACTTCCATAGTGTCCTTTCAGATTGGTAGGTACCTACTATCTTTTTTGCTTACAAAAGCAAGGTGATAATAGATCTAGCCCTTCATATAAAAGTTGAACCGGTAAAATCGCTGTTCTGCGCGGTTGACGATATCGCACCGTCCGAAGCTAGCTACCTTCTCTCTAGTTTGCGGTCCCCCTGCTTCTGGACCCCCCATACTAACAACCTCTTGGCGATTAATCGCTCAATGTCCCGCTTTCTCACCGGTCATTGTTGGTTAGTTAGCTACAGTCAGGATTGACGATACTCTGGGACCGCGGGCACGAATCATTGTCCGCCTCGCCAGTGATACGCGTAAAGACCTGGGGGAAAGGGAAGGGATCGCTTAGGAGCGGACCTCCTTTTTTCTATACGCTACGCTACTCAAGTGCTCCCCTCCCCCTACATTAGGAAGAGAGAAGAGAGGAAGAGGAGCCATGTCCGAGACCCCGCGGAGGAAACCCCGAGCCTGGTTCGTGGGAGACGGTCAATAGAAATACAGAGCATATGATGTAGGTGGTTTTGAGTAGGTAATCGGTCAGATCGTATATACGTTATATCGCCGTGCAGTTATATGTGATGCGACTATGCGGTACTACTCAGCATCCAACGGTCCAGCGGTCCCTTGCTAATTAGCAGCACATCAGCGGTGGGTGCGGCATCGCTGCTTGGGCGCTTCGAGGTCTCAGGAATAAACCCGCCAAACTACTGTACCTACGAGAACTTCGCCAATCCTCACTAGATAGAACCAGGCTAGAGAGTACTGTTAGTAAGTTACCTATGTCGTGTAGCGGTAGCACAAGTAGACAGTCAGACCCCCACCACATGCCCGTACAGTTTGTGTGCACCTGACGAGCCTCTG
>JAPUUL010000835.1:0-13533 GCA_029590625.1 Lasiodiplodia mahajangana
TCCTGAGACTATGTTTACGGAGGCCTACACAGGCGCCACAAAACCGGTCATCGCTTACAGGCCTCACGAGGAACTAGAATCCGACTCGGCAGTCGAGCGGCTTTTGCCCCGAGTGCTATTTGACGCTGACTTGTAAAGCCCGCCGGTGACCTCTGTTCCATCCAGGGATTCGGCGAGGAGTCAAGGCGTGGTGGCTCCGAGTAGAGTCTCCGCGAAAGATTGCCCTGCTGGCACCGATGAAGATAATTCTACTGCTAGGGCCAACCGGATAAGGCTGCGTAGTGGGCGGAAGAGGGAAAGGAGACTGGGTAGACTTGCAAAGCCGTTCTATGTCTTGCCCAGTCGCAACAGGTAGGATAGGAAGAACGTTTCCAGAACCCCCCTAGCGACTGTTTGCGGGATTGACTCGGTGTGATTTACGCACAGACTTCAGGAAAGATCTTCACGCCTCGAAAAACTTAATTCTGTCATATAAACTTGTTTGGAGTTTCGGTTGGCGTTTGGAGATTGGGGTTGGGACTCACTGGTTGTGGCGAACGCCATAACGTTTGCACGTGTAACCTGAATGATAGATTTGATTACCTGTACGTGTATGAAACGCGATACTGAGACATTCGAAATGCTGTTGTTATTCTAAGAATACGATTCGGAGTGCGACTAGCCTATGAGGAGAGATGTCTCTAGCGATGATCTGTTCGTGGACGCGTTGTGCTGCTTAGTTTGTATGGGCGGTAGGGAGTACTGTAGAAAAGCGCCTTCCAGGTTACCCGATCTACAGTAGGTACGCTTTTACACGGTAACATGTCCCCGCTAAGGTAAGAAGTTGATACCTCTTCGGAAGGAGCCACTTGATGGTACCTCCAAAGGTACGGTATATTGAGTCTCTCCCTCGGTACTTTGTACCCAAGTACCTAAAGCAGTAAGCACATCCAACCATTCGCGGGGTAGAGATGTACTGGTGTAATGAAGCCAGCCAATCAGGGCTCTGCTTTGACGTGACTGGCTGCCACAAACGGTAATTCGCTGCGCGCCAGCTCGTAAAAGGCAGTTCGAAGTGACAATGATCATCCCTACATACTCGCTACCCACCATTGCCACATGTTAGATGGGTATTATTATATGTAGATACACCGCCAAAAAGAACCTCACGCAGCCTCGTCTGCAAGGACAATTGCGCCCAAAATGCTACGTATTTATGTATACGCTGGCCCAGCTGAAAGCAGAATGCTACTCAAGTGATGTAGCTGAATACATACATTGTTGGTGCCTACTCTGCAATGCATCGTTGACAAGGTCCTCCGATCAGCGATATGTAGAAGAAAGGGGGTGGATTAGAACGTGACATTGACTGACAACATGTTATTAATGAATGAATGAACCTCTCAATTAATTCATCCCGAGATACCTGCTTCCATCCGAGGGGTCTCCCAGTGTCTTCCCTGTTTATAGTTCTGGAACCCCATCGCTCGCTGCAATTACCCAAAGCAAACAAGGCAATCAGCCATGGAAATAGGTGATGATGCAAGCCTCTTAGGCCAAGTCAAGCCTCGATGGTAGCGAAGAACTCGATATCCAGCTTGCCTGGTTGGCTGCCCGCCCCGACCGGGAAGTGGAAAGGCTTCGCGCATCTATTGAACTGCCAGCGCGATGAGGTAATTGGAACCAACGGGTATGATGGGGCCTGTTGTGTAGCGCAAACATCATGCGCTATACCATTCCATCCCATGTGTGCGCCCGCATGTCTATGCCTATGTCTATGTCTATGTCTATACTGACCTCGACGGCTAGCAACCTATGCACAATAGCATGTCGTTGGCTTGCATGTCGGCTCCATTGTTCAGTTTTTTAATGCGGCTTGCAGGCTATCAGAAGTCTTTCTAGAATTGAGGCTGTATTTTCCGATCTGCGTCATACATGGGTCCTGACACGAGGAATGCAGAGCTGACCACCACCCACCCAAGATTCGTTCGCCCGGTTGAGGGAGGTGTGACTTTGATACTTGTTTAGATAGTGCTGCGATAATGAAGCATACACATGTAGATACTCCAGCAAACCCCTGTCAAGCAAATATATAGGTACATAAGGTACATGACATATTCAAACACACGCGCCAAGCGTTCAGCAAGTAGTCACAATCGAGCATCGCGCGCGATTAATACCGAACACCTACCACCTAGGTACTCAGGTAAAAAAGTACCTCAAATTATGAAGGGCCAGGATAATTTATTCAGTGGTACCGCTGGGAAGACCACTGCTGCTAATGCTGATCAAGGTATTGTTTGATGGCATAGGCTCTTGTTATGTGCCCCAAATGCGTTTGTTCTCGTCCCAGTATTAACACACCGAGAAGAAACATAGGTACCTAGGTTCGTGCCATCGAGCCTCTGTAGATTTTCTCTCTAGACATGTCTCGTTAACGGGCGCCTCCCGAATGCGTAGCGGGTAATCCAACGTAGCTTCCTCTAGCAGATATATAGGTAGAAAGTAGAGTGCTCTTGCCCTGCCGTTGGGTATGTACTAACACTGGTCTTCCCGTCATGACCGTGCGCCTACGTAAATTGTCTTGCCTCATGTAATATCGAAAACACGCCTTCTTGTAGCCACCCCAGCCGACCGGCTACCAGCGCGCTCCTGTCTACGCATACAAGAAATTTGAGTACCTTTCTAGCTTAGTATGTAGGTAGTCAACAAGGGCCTAATGTAAGCTCCTCACAATCCTAAAGCCACAATGGTCACTTCATAAATCCTTTACCCTTCACACCGAAACATGACTTCCGGTACGAGTAATATGCTTTTCCTGTTCAATTAAGATGCCTATGTATCCCATCATGTTTAAGCCCGTCTTCTTCAACGGCCGTTCTACCGAGCGTTGAACTAATACAAACGGGTTAGGGTCCATCTCTCGAGCCTCTCCCGGTTCCCCCCTTATCGTTAATTAATTAGTATAATCCCTGTGACTCCCAGAACCAGCCAGACTTCTTGTGCAACAAGATAGATTATCGTAGAAGCACTCCTGATCAGTTTAAACACGACAGAGCAGAAATGATCGAAGCCTGCCAACATAATTCGCTTCAGCCGAGCTACCCCTTCTACCCCATACTCCCTTCGTCGAACCACAAGTATCCCTCAAAGCTACTTGCGCCCCAGACTGGCTTCGGATGACAGTCCCTCATACCCTATCAAATTAGCTTCCCCGGATCAACTTGACTATACGATCAGATAACTAGTCCCTCTTTGTTCCTTGCAGGAAGAAACACGGCTACATGCGTTCTCGATCTTCTTGACTGTCTCTATTATTCGCTCCTTGGATATTTGGACGGAGCACTCCCTTACAGGTATGATGCATAGTCCGACCATACCCTAGTAATACGATATTTCTCTTCTTTTATTCTGTACGGTCCTGTCAAATCATAATTCCAATCAATACCCCTCACGGTAACACTGGGTATGCTGGGGGTTGGGGCCATCAGTCGTCCCTAGCTTGCCTTGATATCGGCCTCGTAAACCAACCGATTCCAACATCCAGCACCACGTCGGCGGCGAATATATGTTTTATCTCATTTTTGGATACATACGTATGATCCTTTCAGCGCATATCCCTATGGCCATCATTTATCACAGGGCCAAAATTTGCACTCCCCAGCACAGTGAAGGACATTGAGTCACAACCTCCCTCTTTTCACACACCATAGACCGTGACACCACCCTCATACTCGTGGTAAAACAGTTTATATGGGACATTGTCCTAACAACAGTAACATATTGAGACCAGGCTCCAGATTCTTGAAGTGGTACTCAATAGCAGCCAAATTTTGATGTCACCTACTAACTCTGATGCCATAGGAGCCGTCTTGGCTACGCCAGCCCACCAGTCTGGTGCACCTGATCACCCAGGCAGCAACAAATTGGTGGCTTTCTAGTAGCCCTGCCCTCTCTATTCCAGCTCCAGCTTGAGGTGTCAGCTCTAGCCGGTATATATGAGTTCATACTCCATGGGACCGCTTCCTCTAATATTTAGATATCGAGCCTTGAAGGCCCTTCATAAAACCTATTCACAGATTTCGAATCCTTTATCATGCCAGCTATTATGGCAGACAACAAGATTCCCGTCGACAACACGGGTGGAGGAACACCTAGCTACCTTACACAGATAGATGTCATCGTTCTCTTCGAACGCCTAGGCGCGGCGATCTCGCTGGTGGGGGTTCTCCTGATCTTCATAGCCTTCGCCATGTTCAAGCGACTACGAACGATCCCCAACACATTCATTATTTTCGCATCCGTCGCCAACTTAGGAGCGAGCATCGCATGCTTGATAGGATACTCGGGTGTTTTAGACGGTTCTACTAGCCGTCTGTGCCAAGCGCAGGCCTTCATGTTTGAACTGTAGGTATAACGATTAACTGATGAACATGGCGCCATGTCTGGGCTAACGTGTCGATAGATTTATGCAATCAGATCCATGGTGGTCCTTTGCCATGGCTGTCAACGTGTACATGGTATTCTTCTTTTCCGCAAACCCGAGTAACTTCTTGCGATATTGGTACGCCTACTTCCTCGTTTGCTACGGCATACCGTTCATCCCGGCGTTGTGGTTGCTCCTGGCTCGCCGTGGGGATGGCGAAGGTATTTATGGCGATGCTACGGTATGGAATATTCCTCCAGTCTCGCACTAGCCATACTAATATTTTCAGATATGGTGCTGGATAGATAAAGATTCGTCCAACCTGCGTATCTACACATACTACCTCCCCATTTGGGTTTGCATTGCCTCTTCCACGTTCATCTATATTGCAGTGGGCTATTACGTCTTTAAACAGCGTAACCAACTCCGGAACCTTTCATTAAGCAATCATACGTGTGATCGACCTAGAGTTCGCAACTCTGGAGAAAAGGTAATACTTTCGGAAGAACTTCCCCAGATTTTCGACATCAGAAAGTTCGCTAACGCTTATTAGAATCTCCCTACGAACGCGGCAGTTATGGGCACCAATCGCGAGGTTCTTCAAGTAACAACGATTAATACGGAAAGCGAGCAAGTCTCTCGACCCATTTCCAGTGCAGCCCCCCTCAACTGGTTCAAGAGCCCCGTCGAGGACCGGTCTAGCCCTGTGAGCCCTATGAGCCCTATGAGCCCTATGAGCCCTATGAGCCCTACCAGCCCTACCAGCGCTAGTCGACACGCAAGCCTATTAACCCCAGTACCGATGGCAACTACCATTACATCCATCACCGCCGAACCACGGGTTGAAGCCAAAGGTGGTCTTTGGAAGCGCTGGCAAGGCGGCTTCAATAAATGGAGTAGCAAGTTCAGTCACATGGACCCTGTGAAACTGGCGTACCTGCGTACATCTTTTGTGTTTGCCGTCAGTGTCCTCATTACATGGACGCCGAGCAGCATCAACCGTGTACACGACATCGTGAAACCCCAGGAATTCAGCTATCCGCTCAACCTAGCAAGTGCCATCGTGCTACCCCTTCAAGGTCTATGGAATGCTATCATCTTCTTCTCGACAAGCTGGGGAGCGCTTCGTGAGGAGGTGCGTGCTAAGATAGATCAGTTCAAAGGGATCCCAAAGGGGCAGAATACGGTAGGTACCACTCAATCATCCGTCTTTTGGCTCTACCAGCAATTTTGTCTTAGACCCTTCAACATTAACGATTAGTTCTAAAATCTAATTTCTCATAGGCCGACGCCGTTCGTCACGAGCGCGATCGAATGTTCGAGCTAGAGAGAAGAATCACCCGCCAGCGCGACGATACTACTAGTGAGATTAGCGTGACCACTACAATCTGCCACCAAGGCGATAGTCAGGGCAACAGCATCAGAGCCGCGAGAGAGAATTCTATCGCTAGCTTCTAACCACGGGATATATCGGACCCGGAGAAACAAGTCTTGGCGTTTTGTTTTTTTTGTTGCCTTGTTTTATGGAGGCACAAATTAATAGGGGATCGAGATGGTTAGTGTGCATAATACGAGATGGGCGTTATGATTACTCTGGTCGAGGCTATTCGATCAATATTTTCTTCTTGTCGAGGCATGTATTGGGTGTAATACAATATCCCCACTGGGTCCTCACCAGGAAGTCTTTGTCTGTAGATAGCTATTCGCGTTAGCTTTAAAAATACCTAGCTGCGTAACACAGAAATTATATTTGAAAGATTGAAACTTCCGTGTTGGGGTCGAATATGCTGGTTCTTGATTTGTTACTAGGCTAATATTGCTTCAGCATATCTTCAGACATTCCTTGGGTAATTGTCTAGCTTTAGAAAACTAATGGTACTATCTTCTTTTCTGCTAGCCCGCATTCTAAGGGAATGGAACCCTGAATAGGTCTGAGAAAGTCAACAAGTGGGAAAAAGCTTTTCTTTTGTGGCTATGTGCTGCAAACCGTCAGGATTCCCACCTTGATAGCGTTTGACTTGTATAGTAATGTTGTAGAAGATGTTGCAGTTCTGATCTGTGATACATAGGACTTCCCTCTGACTTCGCCGACATAAATATAGCTTAATTGAGAAGCCACAATAATAGAAGAGAGGAATACGGCTAGCAATTAGACATAGAAACATATTTTGGAGTAGTGTTTGGAAGGGGTGTGGATTTCAGGAACCCCTGAGAGTCACTTGCAGTACAAAAAGCGTTGCGCTTAAGCGCCAATAGAGGGAATTGATTCTAAAGATAAAATATCTAGTAGGAGGGTTTTTAGTATATGTAACGGAATGTTACAGCCCTGTCGCCTTTCGCGGAGAGCTCTTCTGGTGTGAATTCGTTATGCCCCCCTTCCCTAACGATCTTCGCCCGCTTCGTGTTGATGCGCATATAACTGAAGACCAGTACACAAGCCGCAACAAGACCAACACTCGTGAAAGCTATCTCCAAGGCGTGTCCAAGGATATAGTGGGGTGCGTCTTTCTGTCTGTAAAAGTTTGACGCAAACGCCCCACCTAAGTTGCCCACGCCGATTTGGATTGCCATGCCGGCACTTCTCTTGTAACCTCCGGCGAGGTTGTTTGAGAGCCATGCGATATTACCTGCAAATGATGAGTAGATTCCAGCAGCTGCTATAAATACACCGGCGTACACGACGCCAGGTTTGTTGGTGGAGATACAAAGGATGTACCCAACAAGTATCGCGAGCATGCATGTGACGACGAACGGGCTTCTCTTGCCAACGCGATCGGAAAAGTATGCCACGATGACAGCTAGAATAGCCGCCACTATGTATATCGGAACTGTGAGGAGTTGGGCCGTAGAAGACACATAACCTAAGTTCTTGATGATGCTTGGCAGAAAAAGACTGACTCCGTAGAGCGGACAGACAATCTAAACAAGAGGTCAGATCACTTGCATGTATAATTGGTGAGTATGAAGACAAATAAGCTTACCCCCCAGTAGACGAAGATATTCACCCATATCTGCCAGTCTTTGAAGGCAGCCCATACATATTTCCATTCGAACTCGTCGGCTTGGGCGACACGTACACTGCCTTCGCCCTTGGATTCCATGTGGCCTTGGTATTTCAACCGGAAAATGACGAAGGCTCGTTCTTCCTCGGTGAGAAACTTCGCTGTCTCGGGGAAATCATGGAGAAGGAAGAAGGAAGCAAGTGCAACGACGACCTGAACCATTTAGTTCAAACGACAAAACTCGAACCGTGTGGGCTTTTAACTACTCACCGTAGCAAGACCTTCTAGGATGAAAATCCAGCGCCAGCCCGCGAGACCCCCTACCCCATCCAATTTCGCGATGGCGTAAGCTAATAGCCCACTAAACGCTCCCGCAATCGAAGCTGCTGAGAAGAACATGGCCTGTCGAAGTTGGATCTCAGATCGACAATACCTGTGGCCTCCTAATTAGCCCCAACAAACACTCCTGCTTCAATTGGTCACACATACCACATCGTGAGGTAGTACTGGAGATGCTGTTAGTCTCTAAAAGACAATAGTTGTCGTGGGAAGAGGACGTACGGCACATCCGGGATACAATCCCGCCTCAGCAACACCGAGAAACAGGCGTGTGCTTAGAAGTCCTTGAAAATTATGGACAATGCCCATGAGAGTCACTACGGTCCCCCAGGCGACCATGATTATAGGTAGCCATCTACTCGGGCGAAGCTTCTTCAGGAGGAGATTGCTCGGCACCTCAAAAGCGGCGTACGTAAAGAAGAAAACCGTAAGACATAGATTGTATTGGTCGTTAGTCATATTTAAATCCTCTTGAAGCCCCTCGATTTTCGCGTTGCCGATGTTGCCACGGTCGAGGAAAGAGAGCAGGTACAGTAAGGCGAGCATAGGGATTAGCCGAACGTCCATCTGAAAAGCAAAAAGTGAGTTTTAAGTCATCGTCAGAAACCGAGAACCTATCGTCTCAACTCACCTTTCTCAAAATCTTCTTTTCGTCTAGATGTGCGAAGGACGCGTAGCTAATCTCGGGCGCCGACGCTACAACACTGCTGTGGTCGCTTACATCTTTCCGGACGCCGATGCCTGCTTCGTCGACCTCGACCACGGCCGGCTTCTCAAGAACTGCACTCATCTTGGCGCGATTGATCTCTTATGCAGAGTGCGGATTGGAAAACAGAATACCCTGACTAGATGGGGTCCTCAGTAGGTTTTATTACCCGTTCTTATCATGAACGCATCATGCTAAGGAGCAACCACACCGCTCAGCATTGGGGGTAAGGCGTCATCGTCGCTGACCGTGGCTTTGGTTCTCCCCGCAGGGGTGGGATACTGTCGGCACTTCTCCGCATTCATTCGGGTGGCTATCGTCGACCTTGGCGGATGCGGGGAGAATGGGGGAACCTAACCCTTCCTTAGATTAAGTAGTGTACCCCAGATCAACCCCAGATCAGCACTTACTACAGTACACTATTTACTCTGGACCCTGCTCTGGGGCAACCCCGCAGTCGACGACATGGGTCCTTGCTCTCAGCTCGACCTGAGCATTTCAGATTAACGGCAATCACCTCGGCATACCCAGCTGACAAGATCTGCCCTCGGATAATGATCCCCAGGGGCTCGGAGGTTTTCTGGATAAGAGAACGAGGGACTTAACTTATTGCCAACATTTCATTTACTCTAATGTGAAGAAGGGCGGTTTATACGTCATGGTTACCATTATTTAACTAGGCAAGGAAGCCAGCGCCTGGGAACGAAAGAACCAAAAGAATTAAAGACGGGTTCACTGAAGGTTCGTAAATTCTACGCGTGTAAAATTAATAACTACTTCGAGAAGTTGGCGCGCCGATATGCAGTGATGAGCAGCTGGTTTCCCCAGCAGAATTGTCTTAGTACCATCTACATGCTCTACCACATTGAAATGAAGAGCGACTACACAGCATACAGCAGCACACTGCCGCCATCCCAGTGCTAAGGATACTTACTCATTGGTCCTCCTTGAAGTGAGATACGATCAAGCCGTTCGACGCAATAATCTAAATGAACTTAGAGAAGTGAACAATAATCCCAGGATACTAAGACGAGAGGAAAGATCAGTCTAAGTACATCATCCTCATAAGACAGGGGGAACTGAATTTAAAAGACAAAATATTAATCCGACGTCGCGTGCCTCTTGCCGCCGAGGAACTTGATCGTGATGCAGCCTAAGTGGTAGTTTGTAGGGCATTTTAAATTTAGGGATAAGATTTAGACATGTGTGGTAGGAAAGCCTAGTTCCTGCGATAACTCTGGTTAGGAAAGTCACGTCTCAAACTAGTGGCGTCGACTAAAGGAGATAGGCTGGCTACGGAGTTATAGATTTTAGCGTAGCCGGAAAATTAAGTCCACTTCGATCAATGAGCCTTAAGACTCGGTAGAGATTACTTTTGGACACAATTTTCCATAAATATCGTCACTCCATGTCAAAATTCACAGCCTGCATTGGCAATACACAAGGCGAGAGACGTAGCCTAGTACCGTAACGCGAATTACGTTGGACTACACAACGAAAACATGAACCGGCTCAAAATTACGTGGCGAGACAGGCCTTGATGAAGGACTGGGGTCGGGCCGATGCTCAAGAGGCATCAAGCCGAGCTCGTTATCGATTTAGGTTACCTGTCACAGAGATCCGAGCCCTCGCGAGACATCTGGCATCTGCACAGGAATTGGTAAAGATTCTAATGAAAAGGTGAAGAAATAGCCTACATAATACCCACCTTGGGACCGCATAAATAAATAATCGAGGGGGTGTTGTGTGACCCACGATCTGCCAGCCCCTGACTTGACTGAAACTTGTACTATTGGGAAACGAAGCCTGCGTAATATCGTGAACACGCATCGGGGATTTACCAACAATGAGTTAGAACTTCTCTTGTAGATAGTATGTTCCGATTCATCATGAAATCTGGGGGTTTTCGCAATACCTTCCTTTGCAACAGAATCCATATTGATGTCACATTGTTCATATTTTTTGCGATCTCAAGGAGTAAATCGTTAATGATGCATATAAGAAGTGTACATTGATATGGTCAAGTGTCAATAAAATTAAACTTTTCTTAAAATCGCCAAAGCGTACTCAAGAGGTTGGATAGCACGCACGTGATATATCCAAAACCACTCATTCCATCGTCCCAAAGGGTACGCACGTCGCACGGAATAATAGCCTTACACAACCGTTTAGGTATCACAACCTCAAGGGCGTGGGACACGGCATCGCGGCTTACGGTAAGAATCATCCGAGACACCAGGCGGACGTCATACGTTTAAAGTTTTCGAGGTAGACGGAGAGACATATTACATACTAATGCATCACTAAGAGAATTAGTAGAACCAAGCCTCTGTTCTCATCATCTTTAAAATAACGCCTCCCTAATTATTAGGGGCGGTCAAGCTGCATAGATCGTGAAGCCAATCTCAGGGTCGGCGCAACTTGAATCCAGAAGCAGAACTCTAGCTCATGTCACAACAGAAATGCAGGTGTCACAGCTACGTGACGGACGCCTCATTGTCAATGATGTTGGTTGGCTGCGGGCCGGTATTTTAGAACCAATGAGACGAAATGGATAGATTAACGATCCAGTCGACAAATATATATTCTGATGTGGTTTGTGGTACATTTCGTATTTGTCTGAAGTACCCAACGTCGTGTTCCCCTGATGAGATCTACTGACCCCTCGTTTTTCATCTAGGGATCTATTAATATTAATAAATCTGGGGCTTTTAATCGATATGCTGCGTGCAATAATTATGCCTTTTCTGGAGCCGGTGGCGCTGCTTACGATGCTAAATCATCAAAGAGCTTACCACACTACCGACGACGCGATTTCTATACGTACCTAATATCTATGACGGCCATGATATGATTTGCCTTTTAGGTAGGCCTGGGGAACTAGTCCTAGCATAGAATATCGTAAATCCAGTCTCTCAGGCACAGATACTATCGGGCCTCGCTCTTCGCGTTCGGGTCTGACGGAGGGGATTAGAGTCCGTCGGGGGTTACGTTTGGCAGATTTTCTTAGTCAAACGATGTCATCGGGTCTCATTCGACGATATACTCGGCGTGATTCACGGCTGGCGGAGCCTGAATGGCACCGTGATCCCGTCGCGAGAGTCATATATTGGAACTTGCGTTCTTAAGCTATAAGCTGCAGTATGAGCTGTAAGCGGCTGTATGCGACGATCTCCGGACCAATCTATGTCATACTAGGACAGATAACGGTGCTTTTTCCGAGACATGCATGTCCTGTTTCACCAAACATTGGTCAATTCGAGCCGTTTCTGTGTTCGGAAGGCGGTCTAAGGGCTGATGTCTATGTCTATGTAGGACTTGGCAGCTTTTTCGCCTCGAGGATGGTAGGAGTGGGATATAGGCTTGGGCTTGCACGCCCAAAAACGCCACAGCACCCCTGCAGCTATCAACTGTCGAACTGGGAGCACGACATGATGGATGAACGACAGGTCCCGCGTCCTACCTTGTATGATAATTGTCATTTATACAGCTGCCAAGTATCTGTCAAAGTTCACGTGGCAGTGCAAGAACGGAACGCGAGCATGATCCGAACATCGTTTCCGGCGACCCAATCGATAGATACGAAGCTCCCGATCGTAGCACAATAGCGAGCCGGAACGAAGGAAGCCGGAAAAGTCCTATAGGCGCCCGCCGCACGTCAAACGTCCACCGCGCGCTCACATTCCTCTCACGGATATCCCCACCAACATTCCATTTCCCCCGTTATCTTAATCGGGAGAAATGCCAATTCTTACCCGTTGTGAAATGGTCGACGCCACTGTTCCACTGCAGGATGCTGAGCCGCAAGCAGCCAAGGTAGCAGTGAAAAAGCTTGCGATGCACGACGCGACTGGCTGGCTGGCTGGCTGTCTAAGACATCGCTGGTTCCTGAGACGGTTTTTTTCCTGGCGATCGCATCGTCAACGCGCGATGCCGGAACCAGGCTATTCTGATTCAATGGCAAGCTAGAAATAACAAACAGTGCGAGGAATCATTAATGCGTTGGCTCCCTAATCTGACCACCCTCGCTCGGCACGCCGTTGGGGGAAACATCACAGGTGACAGGCGACAGGCGAGGCGGGCAGGCAGGGAGACAGACCAGGGCGAACGACCAAATATAGAAAAATGTCAATGGGCTATGTTTTTTGTTGTTCATTGGAACGGGGTGTGGCGATCAGAGNCCGCCCGGGACAGGGGAGAAACCACAGGGGCTAGGTATTGGATGCCAAAGTTGCATTTGGAACGTATTGAGACGTTTTATCAAGTGAGTAAGACTAAGACTACCTAGCCTGCATGGTCAACGCCTGACTCGACAGAATTTCCCCACAGGACTCACCGTTTCGAGGCATGATGCTACCTTAGCAGGCGCCCGAACGTAGTGACAATCCTGGGTGAGTCTGTGGTATAAGAGTACTAGAGCCTTTCGCCCAGTATCTTGGACAATGATGCTCTGCTTCTAACCCTCGAAGCAACGGGCCCGTGGTACAATTCCTTCAGCTATTCATCATGGAGGCCATACAACTTATCATACTGTACCTGGCAGTACCAAGCCTTCTCATATCTGTACTTCGCCAGATTATTTCATCAAGACAGAATGCTGGATCTTCTAAGAGGGTATTCCCCGGGCCACAACAGTTCCCGATTGTCGGGCGGGTCCACGACCTAGATAGGTTCCAGATGTGGAAGAAGTTCAAGGAATGGGCCGACATACATGGCCCGATCTACCGCACAAGCATGGTCGGCCAGCAATTCATCATCATCTCCGACGAGAAGATCGCCGAAGAGCTCCTGGTAAAGCGGGGCAACAAGTATGCCGGGAGGCCTCAAATCCGCGCTCTCTTCGACCATAAGACCGGCCCTGGCTACGTTGCATTGATGGACCGTCAGGGTAAGTGGTGCCGCTGCTGCTGTTGCTGCATATGACATGGGGATAAGTAAGCCTAGGCTAACTTGATGACCGAAAACTGTTAATTAGACTACTGGAAGACACAGCGAAAATGGGTACACGCCGCCATGGCTGACTTCCACCGCCATCACTTCTACGGGGTGATAGAGTCGGAAGTGCGGAGATTCCTCGCGGT
>JAPUUL010000836.1:0-13528 GCA_029590625.1 Lasiodiplodia mahajangana
CAAGATCTACGAGAGCTTCCGACCTGGGGATATCGTGCGAGCACAGGTGGTAAGTGCCTCCATGTATACCTATTCCCCGTACTCTCACATAGTTCAATGGGAATTCGAATGTGTGTAATATGTTAACGAGTTTCGTGTCGGTTACAGATCTCGTTGGGTGACCAGGCCAACTACTACCTCTCGACCGCTAACAACGAACTCGGAGTTATTATGGCTACCAGCGAGGCCGGCAACACTATGTTCCCCGTCAGCTGGAAAGAATACAAGGACCCGGAGACGGGCCTGAGCGAGAGTCGCAAGGTTGCGAAGCCTTTCTGAGTAGGCAGTGAATTCAAACAACATTCGATGCCATACCCGCGACGAGCTCTATCGGGAAACCAGCAAGATTATGGTGCCATGCCATATGTCCTACAACCCCTTCTAGGCGGAAAAAGAGCTTACTGAAACCACACGATAGTCTGACCTTAGTTAGGGAGAGTCTAAATCGAATGACCGATGACGTACAATCCCCGGCTGTCAAAACCGGGTAAAGGTCTCTTATTCCTCGATGATCAATGGCAATCAATTGGCGTCATAATTCATGCCCTATGGCATTGAATCGGGTTTTAGGACGAAGCCTCAAACCGCCAATCGAATCACAAGGAAGCATAGTCAATATGCTATACCTAGAAGGAGAACACTGAGAAGGTTGCTTAGTCGAGAGACACTCGAGCATATAAACATGAACATAGCGGCCCTAGGACTATAAGCTCCGGGGCATCTTCCGAGCTAGTCCGTGCGAATATATTGGAGACGGCGGTGGTAGTGTCTCCGTGTACGCAAGCACTGTCGTATACATGAACAAAGCTATGCGTAACTTGTCGCCAACAAAACTTCGATTTAGACGGGGCGGAAAAGTCTGAAACGTAGGCGGTACCTAACTAAAATATATCCGAAACGATACATTTGTTTAATACCTACCTTACGCGGGCTTACAGTACCTAGTGTGAAATGATAGAAAGGAGTTGAGCCTCACATCTCATTTAAAACGAGGCGCAGTTGGATGACATGTCCATGTCCAAGGTTATATGTAAGGTGAATGAAGAGCCCCGCCATCCAAAAATAATCCCCGGAGCTCCAACACACCCCAGGTCCGCTAAGTCGAACCACCCATGTATGTATTTATGTGCACAGCCGCCTTCTCAAGAATGGCATTTGCCGTGGAATGCCATACCTAGCAAATTATAATGTCTGTCTGTTTAGAAGCTTCAATTCTAACGCGACTCTCATTTAATTACCATTCAACACTTTCCAAGAAATTTTCTTCAGCAACAACTTAGTATTCGAGGGTTTACGGTTTACTAAGTTCCTATGGTGTTATTTAGTAGGTACTTGATACCTAGGGTGAGGTAGTACGAAGTAGACGACGACAAGTAAACATTCATTACCGACCAACTCGGGCACCCATCCGCCCAACTCTCTACCACGACCTTCAAACAGCAAATGTACACAGAATAATACAAAAGCGCAATGTCTACAGCAACCATGACCATGTCATTACCTCCTACCACAAAAACAATGCCATCAAGCCTATCAGCAACAGCAACGGACCACTGCTGTTCGAACTGCGGCTTCCCTCTCMCTCATCCGTCCCCTGTTCCCGCTAAGGGGAAACAGGAACAANGAGAAAAGNCAGGGAAGGGACAGCGATTACTGAGTGGATCTCGTACCTCGCTCTCACCACACACACACACACACACACACACACAACACNACCCGTCCGAGTCTGAGTGATCCACACTGACCGACTGTTCTCGGTGCACCGTGATGCACCACCATTCCCAATAGCGCGGTGACACATGTCCCGCGCACAATTTTAATTGCAACCCCCCATCCGCCACAAACAACATCATGGAGGAAGGCAGTCGAGAGCGAGCGAACTACCACATCACATCACACGTTGTGGGGAATTACGTGTTTTCCATCTTTGGTTCCAATATGTGTGTGCCAAAGGTCAAGTGACTGACTGACTACCTTGTTTTTACTGAAAAGAGCAAAAGAAGAGGCGGAAGAAGGGAAGGGAAGAAGAGAAGAAGAGAGAGAGGAGAGAGGAGAGAGAGAAAGATGTAATGGAACAGTCATGAATGGATGGAAATGGGACTGGGCTGGAACGAATTGTCAATACTTACTTACTTTTGCGCGGGCGGGTATTCTGTCTAGGCGTTGCTAGGCGTACTGACTACCTAGGTCGGGCTAGGCTGCCTCCTTGTAGATTTCGCAACCTAAAAAAGAAATTACAATGGGCTACACTGCCTGATTAATTCAAACGTTGCCCAAAGACAGGAAAGCGGGGCCAAAACGCGTCCTATTCAATTTTATTATTGTCCTGCTCGTCCTACTTGTCCTATATAAGGTACCTAACCTGTTATACTACCTACAGCAGCCGCTAAGGGGAAAACAGCCGAGAACCCATAATACAAAACAATCATTTAAAAAAAAATAAAAAAAAAACACTATTTTTTAAAAGACGGGCAAGGGAGAGCACGGTAGTTATTATGTAGAAAGGGCAGGTATGACCAAAGTGTATATAACTGCAACTGAGAAGTATTGCTCTTTTTCCCTCAGTTAATCGCTTTCGCCTTTCCCCCAGCAACAAGGGTATGCATCGCCGTACGTGTTCTCGTAGGATCAAGATTGGCGTGGCGTTGGTTGCATAACGAGACTAAACCGACTTTTTCTACGCCTGGAAGATTGACAGGATTTCTAACTGACTTTATGAGAAGCTCGCTTTAATCACTCTGCTGTATTAAAGGCCACCGGGCAGAAATAATGCCTGCCCCGGAGTTGCAAATAGATTGCTTCTCTAGTACCGAGTACACGCGTGGGGGAGGCGCAGTGCTACAGATACTAAAAAACGGAATTATAACAATTAAAGATCGAGATGAAGAGCTTAGTCATATCATGGTAGTCCATTACAGCTAACTATTAAGTGACTTAGTATGATATCTTATGCAAGGAGCGATGTAAATAGTTCGTCGACTCAATTTGAGGGGTTTTCTTTTTTTTTCTACTTCTACGTTGGTTTTCGGTGAGCGTGAGCGGAACTAAGTCCTCAGGGTGTATGGTTTTCTTCGAAGAGGGGTGGAAAAGGTTACGTGGCGTCTTTGGGTTCTTGTGTCCCTTTCCCCTCACTCGTGGGATATTGTATATACTACAATCTGTTTTCCCGGTCCCGGCCTATTCCATACTTTCTCCATACAGAAGAGCACAGCTCTCTTGTGTCGCTGACAAGGTTGGGGCCAAAACAACAAAAAGAAACAAAGGTGAAGAGGTGCATTAAGGCGCAGCCAATAAGCTCATCTCTATAGTCCCTAAATTTTGGTCTAGCCGCAGTATACATTCCCCGGAAGGAGTATTAGTTACGCTACTCTCGAACATCCAGTTATCCTATTCAGCGATCTACAAAACAGTACTTTTAATTATAATTCCGGACACAGTCTTAAATCTCACTACCTAGAAAATGTAAATAAAGAATACACAAATATCAGAAGTGCCGTGCGAAGAAAAGAAAAAAGGCAATCAGCAAGAGTAAGAGAAATCCGCGATAGTTGATTCGATATTCGATATCACCTTCCTGCTTGCCTATATATACCGTAGGTCATATGCATAATTCAACCCGTTACCTAAGTAATGTAAACACATGACAGCAGGCTCGCCCTGGATTTATGGTGTTACCACACGATTCTATTCAATTCGTTTGATGTATCACTTTCTTACTCATTCTAGCATCAATGGCGATTTTCAGTTGGTAAGGCGGTAAGTACGAATAGATAAAATACCTCGAGTGAACTCGTGATCATATCAGGTTATAGCAAATCTACCCATCATCCGGAATCGGCTTACGCCAAGCAAGCCTGCTCGAAAGGGAGAAAATGGAGATGTCTCTTATATACGCCCCCAAAGCCGCCAGAGAAAGTTAGACGTAGCCTCGCGTATCGATTTACCTAGGCTATGGCTGCGTATACACAGCCGAAGAAACGATAGGGCAATACGTATTGCTATTCTCGGGTGCTCCCAGGGCTATGATCCGATGATCCATGCGACAGGAAGTAACCGCCGAAAGAAGAGGGCTAAACGAAACAAGCGAACATATCGTACTAAATCAGCAAACAGGCTACAGGGCCTTTATGAAAATGAAAGCGAGGAGTACCTTTTATATAATCGTGAAAACGGAACAGATACCGGGGGTAATGATTCCACTAGGCCGCGGTCCTAAGCCTAGAAATACAAACCAACCACCCTAGCCACACGGGTTTGTGGTTAGACAGGGGGTGGGCGTACTTCGTGGTGGCGGTAAGACAACACACACACACAACGCCGGGGGAAAACGGGTCTAGACAGGATACGGGGTTACAATTGTTACAGTTGTGATCTGTGCAACCCCGGTTAGCACCCACAAGCTTTGTCCCCGCAATTTATCTTGGCGGTTATTGCGTAGTCAAGTAGTCAACACTTGATTATTTATCGACTCCGGCCGGCTATCTGCCTGGACAATATTGTTTGTGTTTACCGAATTACCTTTTCAAACAAAAACCAGGCCTCTCCGTACATCTTAAGTTTCGGCGGGGCCGATCATAAGATAGACGCTGCTATAACCCTGTAGGACTCGCAGCTGGGAATGTGATTCCCGACAGGAAGAGTAAAGATATACACATACATGACATACTAGATCGCCAAATACAAAGACTCAAGTTGACAGGGATTTCTATAATTAAATATAAGGCTTTTACGGGATTATCTCAGTGACTTCAACTCCCTAGGACACGCAAGTGGCATCAATACACGATACTGTACTTTCAAATGTCTAGAAGGCCAACATCCCCTACGGCTGTACGTAAGCTATTCTAATGGAGCCGACTCCGTGATATACATTTTGGGAGGACAGCACTGCTTACTTAGTCGCTGAGGCATTTACCTAACATGAGGACCCACGCTCTTGGGTAGAACTAAGACTATTATTCTAGTAGGCTTCGGCTACGCAAACATATATTGCAGACCAGATATAACGGGCATATTTGCTCATTCCGAGACCAAATACCGAAGCATCTGTGTGGGCAATGTACATTGTCGTCCTTTTTCTAGTGCCTATACAGCAATACGGCACCATATCGCCATCAGCTATATTAAAATCACATATCTTACGCACAATGACAACTACGCTGCGAACATATACGCTGACTAAGAACATCGCTCATACACGCTCCACCTCTACATAAAGCGTCGTTAAAAGAAAAAGAGGTAAGCAGTATTACCGTATTCAATATGTGGCTCTTGGATATTTTTCTTTTGGTCTTAGCCCTCTCGTAATAGCTTTATTATAACGTAAAGCGCTTTGGTACAGATCTGAGTAATACCACAGGTACAAGAATGCGGTATTTTTGCGTGTCATATCTTCCCAAGTGGTGGTAGATTATTTCTACGAGTAAATTTACATGGCTTATGGAATACCCTTTGCCAATTACCATAAAGTAATAAGACGTTGACTGCGAATATGTTGAGAAATATGATCTTCCCAGCGCCTCCATTTTCTACCCTTAGAAACAAGAGCATATATTTACCCTCTAACCCTGAGTATTTGTCTGCGGCGTAAGTGTGTGTCTAGTCTATGGCCAGCGTGTGAATCCGTCTCCGCCCGTGCATGTTACCAACCTATGTAGTTTCAGGACGGAGTGCGGGAACATGTGGGTTTAGAAGTGGTATCTTCAGAACGTAAAAGGGCCCCGATAAGGCCGGAATCTAAATTCGGATGGAACTTATGGGCGACTTCAACCCATGAGGCGTCAGGCGCTGTCTTGAACCCCTTCGGCGTCCCGGATGGGGCGAATGCTCAGTTCACATAACCGGAACCGAGGAAGTCCACCATGAGGACACCAAGCGGTGGGGAGAAAGCACAGGGAAATGCGGGACTTCACAAAAAAGCTTGCCTTCCAAGGAACGGAAAATAGAAGTTATATTTCAACCGTTCGGAGCGCGGCCTGAGGCGAATTTCGGAGAGTGTCGCCTTCGTTGATCGGACTCACAAGAGGGCAATGTGGAACAAGAACGCCGATGTCATCATCAAGTCAGGTTAGTCTAATGGCGGCTAGGATTAGCAGAACCAGGAGGGCGGATATCTTATAATGACCATAATGTGTGTCAACGATCCTATTCTTGGAGGAGTTGGTAGACCATTGTTGTTGCGCGAATTCTCCTCTCTACGTGAACCAATACCTGCACGCGAGGACGGTCGTCTACGTGCCTGGTGATAGCCCTGCTTCACAACATACGCGACCTTATTTTTTGCGCCGTCTGTCAGAAGTTGCCATCTGCGTGAGAGACGCCGATGCGGTATGTGATGACCCGTTTTCGGATTCTGGGATTTCTATCGACGGAGGCTTCCATACCAACTTTTCGATATTGCATAGAAAAGGGAGGGCGGTAGGGCTATAGCTAAGCAGAGGGAAATAACACCTTGATTATTATTCAGTGTTGTTTCATTACGTGATAGGGGTCTCCTCGGAAGTAATGTAACATTGATGAGCCCCAATGTCACAACTTTGATAGTAGTTCAAGAGTAATGTATTTGTGTTGCTTAGTCGTGCTGGATAATATAGTCAAAACTATGAATATCAATGTCCCTGAAGTGTTTAGCATTTTGCTCTGGTACCCAGTTGCCTTGAACTACGCACATAGCTCGCTATATATACATGATCGGGTCCTAGAGCCTCTGAAATTTTATAAGAAAGCTTGGATTGGTGAAAGGAGGCATTTTGGTCTGGTGACGGCGGCTTTTGCTCAGGCTGTTTATGTTATAGAACTTTGAAAATGATGGTTAAAAAAGGGAAAAGAAGAACCGAGATTTGCGCTACGGGGACTGTGCTATATATGTTTAAATACGGAACTAGCTACTTAATAATACATTTGTAGGTATGAGCATAAGGGAATGCGGCTAGAAAATAGGCTACACATCTCACAAGGGTAGACGAATCGGTATATGTGAATTAGGTGTTTTATGCTATCTACTTTTATTGCCCAAACTGCAATCGGGAAGTGCATCAACTAGAACAATGAAGCCTATAAAGATCCCCGCTCATTTATCCTTCGCTCTGGGCTTGGGGTCAGTTTGGCTTTAATCAACCTTTCCGACATTGACCGTGTTGGATTTACAGTTGCATGATACCTGGGGCAAATAACCATGAGCGCCCCGGGAGGTGTCCACATTAGCAACAACTTTACTATACCCCTCAAAACATACCCCCTACATATTTCGTTAAACTACATACTGCCAGGATCCAGTCATTGAATGCGTTCGGCCGAGGGTTTCATCGCTATCACTCGACGAAGGGCTGCCCTATGGCCCAGCCATAATGGCGCTATAATGAGACCATGCTAGGTCTCTCGAGTGTTTAAGGAGGACGTCTTCGGTTAGCGGCAGATTTAAGATTCGGTCCTCGTCCAGCTAAAAAAGAGATCAGTTAGATGCTTAAAGGTCATAAAGTAGATGTGGTGCCTTACCTCTCCAGCCTTCACCCTGCTTGAGACTATTTTGGCGACCTCGGCGGCCATCTCGGTGAGAGCGGCATACTCTACTATGCCAGCCTCCGGAGTATTACCATGCATTGCAGGCAGGCCTTCAAGAAGACTGTTGACCAATGTCTGTGGAGGTACTTCAGCACGGCGGTGGTAGCCCATAAGTTGCAAGAAGGCTTTATAAATCTCACCCCCAACGTTCCAGTCAGGGACATGTAGGTGTCGGCCCTCAAATTGTTGGAGCACATCGGCCAACCCATCATAGTCGCGTTCAATAATAGTTCTCGGGGCAACCTCCTTGACGAAGGTCTGGTGAGCTTCAGCCCAAGATTCGGCACGGAGTAAGCATTGAACTTCGGCTGTTGCATCCTTTTTCGCACTCCGCATGTATAGTGCTTTTGAATGCCAGATCCATCGTGTGGGAATTTTGAAATCTACCGCCAATTTCTTGAATGCCGCAGAGTCATCATTCCCGATCAGCGCAGCGTGCCGACACAAATGATCCTGGATGGCTCTGGTACGTGCATCTGGATCAGAAAGATGTAGGAGGACAAAGACGGCTTCAAGCCAACTACCCTCGTTCGTTAACTGCGCAGCGAAGGAGACCGTTGCCGCGTCAGCTTTCTCGGTAGAACTTTTCCCGAAGGACACCCGACCAGTGGACGCCAGTGCCTGTCCAAGTTGCCAACATAAACGATAATCTAGTGGTGACAACTGGGAATTTTCTGGGCGAATTATAGACTCAAGATCAGCTCTACTGTCGGAGTATAACTTCAGCAGGCCCCAGAGAAGGTCCTCCCTATCCTGCTTGCGAGGATCATCCCAAATGGCAGAAATCCCATGCTCCGCAAACCACACAATAGGGTATAATTCCTTGCCCTGTTCAACATCTTCTTTGTATTTTTCGAATGCCTCAGCAATGTTGCCATCCGTCGAGATCGCATACCAGAGTCTCAACCCAAAAGCCTGCTGCCAATTGAGACCAAATCTCTTCGAAATTAAGAAGGGCTCTACACGATCCTCCAAGGCACCCTTTGTCCCTTCGCATGCACACACGTTGCCACTGAGCATCTCATACAGCGCTCGAATTGGTTGTGAGAACTCGGATATCACGTTGGCATCGCGCCATTCTCGAAGCTGGTCTCGTATATCTCTCTTTAAACCATCGGCCGATCCAATGAGCGAGATCAATGTGGCGAGGCGGAAATTCTTCCCTTCCAAGAGATATTTGCATGCCTCTGCTACGCGATGACCGGATAATGCTGCCAACGCTTTCTCCTCCAGTGTATGAGCCATGGCAACAGCTTTGTTTGTGCGATCTTCCACCAAAGACTCCCACAATCTGGATAGACTCTCGCGACGAAGCTTTTCGGGGGCTTCTGGGTCAGCCTGTAGTTCTACGGGAACTTTGATACCGTCAAATAGAACACTAGCGAGTTCCCACACGAGTCGCTCATGCTCCTCAGCCGAATTCTTAGCCCCAGTGGTGACAGAGAAGTCCTTAAGGCTTAATCTTGGATTTAACTCTACGGATGGAATACCGTCGGTAATATGGACTTGTGCTAGCTTGGCGTGAGCACCTATAGCCTTGGCAGACATCTAGATGGTGGACGAATTAGCAATTGCCAAGCTATTTTCATTTCATTGTTGGCCTTACCTCATTGGTGAACTTGGCAATCCGGATATCTTGAGTCTCGGACACAACGGCTCCTTTCATGACGGTCATCAAACCGTTTTTTTCGGTTATACGACCGGATCGGCCGAAGGTAGAGGCGCTTGGCGTAGCAGAAAATATTAGCGTACCACCGGGTCCCCAGGTGGGCCTTGGTGTATCATGCCAAATTCGGTCTGTAGAATTCATGTCGCTTTCATTTAGGTGTTTGGTAACACGTTTGTAGGGCCACTGTGAGAAATGGAATCTATTAGTATATGTGCAAAATTGATTTGAATATAATTACACGTCATGCCCTTCTCCTACGGCCCCCGAAACTAGGATAACATCAAAAACAGACCTTAACGCCTTGAGGCCGAACTGAGGCCTGTAGATTTTCTGCGGGAACCTTTGCCTTCTCGAATAGCGAATTCATGAGATCGATGCTCGTTGCAAAGCCTTTACTATCAGAGACGATTCTTTTCTTCGTGGGTGATGCCTCTCTAATACTGTCTTTTGCTGAGTGGTAGTTATCCATTTCGTGAATGCTCTTGAGGAGCGCCCTGTCGCGCTTCTGAGGACTTATTGTTTTGCTGAGCATATCTGTCCAGTCGTCTCCAGCTGCGACCTGAACTTTTAATGGCGTTGCTGAGCTCTTGATGGCACGCATCCTTGCTCTCATGATACCGGCAGGCGTCTCATGGGCAAGATCTAATTGGCTGTCGTCGAACGAGTCTTCGTCGTGCTCCGCGGCGGGATGATATCCAAGGTGATCACTCGCATCATCATTCACCTCGGACATTGCATATTCGTCGCCCATGCCACTTTGATTCAACGAAGTAAGTGCATGTGACGCAGAACCCGCGGAGCGATTAGCTAAAAAAGACGACCGTGTGTTGACTTCCGCCATCTCAGCCTCGTTGTCACTTTCAAGGGGATATTCATCCGGTTCGAAGGCACCTGGAAGGGAAGAACGTTTTGCTGTTTGGCTCGGACTTTGGTCTCTGTCAGAATAGACGGGCGACGCGGATCCAGCTCTGTACAACGGTTCTGTGGAAGTTGCCGGCGCAACATCTTCCTCTTCATCGCTGTCATCAAGACCGTATGTTGTAAAGTGTTCGACAGTAAATGTCCATTCACCGGTCTCCTCGTTGTATTTCTGAAATTGAGTATCTGGAATCTTCTTGAGACGCTCGACGTGTTTGGTAATTGAAGTAGGCTTGCCAGTTCTGGAGGCGCGAGGCCAAGCATTTTCTAGGTTGATAAGAGCTGGCACGTTCAACCCTTTGCCGACGGGAGGTTTCAGCGCAGGATTGGGATAGACTGTTGCAGAGCGAGGAGTCAAGACGACAATGCCATCATAAATAGAATCGAGATCTATAGATGTAAGATCTACAGGCACTTTGAATCTGACGTAGCCGATGTGCTCACGCCCCACGGTGAAATCTGTGACTTTCTGGCGTTGGATCCGGTTCATGTTCTTGATCTCGTCTTTGTTTGGGGACATCCAATAGTCACCTGGTTCGCCGTCATGAGGCGCGCTTGAATTGCGAACTGGAGGTGAGACAGCCTCATGTTCATGTACGATTGCGAGTTCATTACCCTTGACTTGTTCCATATCAGGGGCTGATAAAGCACTGTCTAGGCTAGACCCGTTGATACCATTCGTAATCTTGGGCCTAATGTATCCGAGCTGTTCCGCACTTGGAGTCAAGTTAGGTGAACCATTTGTGGCACTTGCGCTCTCGATTGCCGCCATGTTCGTTGTATCGAAGCTGACTCGCTTAGTTAATTTACGAGCAGTATTTGGCGTCTCTGGCGCTGGTTTCTCCTTAGTGGGCGTAGAAAAAAGGTCGGTGCGAAGATCCTTATTAATGACGAGTTTCTTGACACTGCCATTATGGTACATCTTGGGTCCCGAGCTGGCGGAAAAAGCGCCAGGCACCAACACGCTATCCTCGACGTTAAAGCTGCGTCGCAAATTGCTCGTGGATACGCTTTTCCCGAGGCTGCGAGACAAGCTTCCACCTAATAGACTCTGTGACATTCCGCCTGGTGTACTGGCAACACTTGAAGGGCTATTTGGTGTACCATATGTGCTGTATGAAAACCCAAACCCGCGCTTCTGAGGTGTGACAAATCGGGATGCCGAGGCAGGATTAAGTTTGTAATAAGGTAGAATCGATGGCCGCCTAGACTGTCTCTTGTTTGTCGGCGTAGCAAGCGGTCCTGGGTTTGTGGAAGGCTCAGTATTGCCAAAACCAGCGAATAGAGAGCCGAATGCGCTAGGGTCATTGATACTTGCTGTCAATGATGGCACATTCGCCTGAGCTCCTTGAGAATTCCCAAACATAGAGCCTCCCATTGTACTATTCTGGGGTTGCTGGGCAGTGGAAGAGCCGAAGATGGAACCCTGTTGTTGTGGTTTCTGAGCACCGAACAAGTTACCTCCTGTTGGCTGCGTGCTTGTTCCGAACAAGCTTGGCTTTTGCTGCGTTTGATTGAGACTACCAAAAAGGCCGCCAGTTTGCTGCGGCTGCTGCTGGTTTTGATTCTGTGCCATGGAACCAAAAAGTCCACCACCGGTGTTAGTGTTTTGTGTGGTCCCAGCATTACCAAAGATTCCGCCAGTGGATTCTGTCGCAGGCTTAGCACCGAAAATACTGTTTCCACTCTGCGCAGTATTCATTTGGCCGAACCCACTTCCACTATTCGTAGCGTTTCCAAAGGCCCCGCCGGTGTTGGTGTTGGTGCTGGGAGTTCCAAAGATTCCTGTTCCTGCTGGTTTCTGCTGGTTGCCGGCGAACAATCCTCCGGTTTGTTGTTGTTGCTGGTTCTGTGCGCCGAAACCACCAGTATTACCGAATGCACTGGGGGTCTGCTGATTGGCGTTTCCAAACAACCCTCCACCAGTATTAGTATTACTAGTAGTCCCGAAGAGACCACCTCCAGCATTGGTATTTGTGCCGCCGAAGGCGTTGTTACTGCTACCGAATCCGCTAGTATTCGTGCCACTGTTTCCGAAGCTGAAGCCCGGTTTAGTTTGGTTGCTTCCAAACAGGCCACCACCGGTATTGTTGTTGTTGTTTGCTGAACCAAATGCATTGTTGGTTGTGCCGGTACTAGTACCAAAGCCGCCTCCACTAGTGCCAAAAAGACCACCGGATTGAGCTGGTTGGGATGTTGTCGTAGCACTACCAAACAGACCACCGGTAGTAGCAGGTTTTCCGAACAAGCTGCTGCCAGTATTGGAACCAAAAGCACTTGTGGTGTTGGGTTGGCCAAATGCCCCCCCGGTTGAAGTGTTATTGCCGAACAAATTATTACCAGTTGTGTTTGCAGTTGAGCTGCCGAAGGCCGAGTTGGAGGGTTGGTTGTTGGAACCGAAACTGCCGAAGGCGGATCCAACACCGAATGTGCTGCTTCCTGAGGCGCCACCGTAACGACGACCGGCGGCATAGTCTACAAGTCGAAGCTCTTCCGCTGACCATTTCTTGTAGGCGTCCTGGAATAAAATATTCTGAAACGAGTTCTGAGCGGCGCTGGTGGCGCTTTCCTTCTCTACCGTAGGTTGGAAGTTGGTCACATTGGCGGTGCCTGGTGGATCGCCTACAGCGCCTAGGGCACCACTGGAGGCATTGTTCAGGTTTGTACCTCCAAAACTACTCCCAAATGTAGAGGTGTTGCCGGTATTAGTGGTGCCGCTACCAAAGAGGCCGCCAGATGTACCGGTGGGCGTGGATCCGAAGGCAGGCTTGCTAGCATTGCTGCCAAAGAGCGATGTTCCGGTCCCACCCCCGAATGGGCTGGAGGTTGATGTATTATTGCCGCCAAAGCTACCGAAAGCGTTGTTCGTAGTTGCGGTGGTAGAGCCACCAAACAAACCACCACCTGCGGATGAAGTGGTTCCAAAAGCTGAGGGTTTGGAACCGAATGCGCTGCTGTTGTTGTTGGAACCAAATCCGCCTGAGCTAGTATGTCAGTGTACCGGCCGGTGAATAGGAAATATAGAAGGCGTATGAGGACGTGGTTTTGGGAGGGGGGAATGTGTCCGACGTACCGGTCGAGCTGCCACCAAAACCTGTAGTGCCTCCGGTGCTGAACATGCTACTTGAAGGAGTAGAAGATGTACCGAAGGCGCCTGTTGTATTGCCAGTGTTAGCACCGAAGCCTACGGTGCGGCACTTTAGTTGGGAAAGATCCTGGGGAAAAGGAAAATTGACGAAGGGAAGCGGGGACGTACCTGAAGTGGTCGCGTTGTTTTGTGCCGCCGAAGCCGCCAAACCCACTGCCGGTGTTAGTATTGGAGCCGCCAAAGGCGCTGCCAGT
>JAPUUL010000837.1:0-13515 GCA_029590625.1 Lasiodiplodia mahajangana
AGGTGGTGATCCATTGCTGGACCTCTGTCTCTTCGGCGGTAGAGAGCTTCTGGGCTTCGAGGGCAGCCATGGCGAAGGTACGAATGTTTACAATACCTCTTGAAAGAGGCCTAATAGCGCGATAGAGAGACAGTTTGGCGGCTGAAATTCACGATTGGAGTTGGGAAATAGGAGACGCGAAACGGGAGGCGGGTTGGGCGACATGAAGGAGGGGTCCTAATTGATTTTTTGAGTACCAGTGCCCCTCCATGACTCTTATCGGGTACAGACCGGGTATCTACGATCAATCTCCCCAAAAATATGTACAGTACATTCATATTAGATACTGTACTAGATACTGTAAAAACTACAGCACCGCCATCTTTTCTCAGCCACAGTCCTGTAGCAAGTGGCTGACCACCGTGCATCGATCGCGCGCATTTGTGGGTCCGCTCCGCCGCCAATCTGCACTGCAATCCGAATCCGAGCCTCCGTGTCGAGAGCTCAATGAAGCTTCTCAGAAAAGCGTAGCCTAAGCATCCACCACCGAATCTCCCACGACATCAACCGATCCCTCCCCCCCGGCATCGAGCCGACTTGACGTCCCATAGCACACCCTCCTCCCTTTCCCGCATCGAACTTGATACACGAATCAAAAGACAAATACGCAAAAAATGGGCGGGTACAATTCGTATGGCGTGGGAGGTCTCACGTCCTTTCTGACGGTTGTCGGGTTGTGTATGTGCATACATCATCATCATCATCCTCACCATCCTATATCCGTCGCCCACACCGAGGTCACTGCTGTCATAGCGGATCATGGAGTAGTGCCCATTGGCTAATTCTCATTTTTTCCAGATATGCTGTTTACTGGCAGCGGCGAAGCCTTCAATGTACGCGACTAGATCTACAAATCCGGCGTCTATGCGTCCTCGTCCTGACAAGTGTAAATAGGTTGGAGCTTTCCTCGAGTCGGTATCGCCGTACGCATGGGCTAGCACAGGGATTGCTCTTTGCATCGGTTTATCCGTCGTTGGCGCAGCTTGGTATGCTTCTCGATCTCTACCTTTACATCCAATACAACCGATCCCCCCTTTCGCCAACCCACGTCATATTCTGGGTCTAACCACATTGCCGTCTCAGGGGTATCTTCATTACAGGCTCCTCCATCCTGGGCGCCGGTGTCAAAGCCCCACGAATTCGAACAAAGAACCTGATCTCCATCATCTTCTGCGAGGTCGTCGCCATCTATGGTGTCATTATGGCCATCGTCTTCTCCGCCAAGGTCGGCTACACCACTGGCGATAACATGTACGACGGAAACGCCTACTACACGGGCTTCGCGCTCTTCTGGGCCGGCTTGACCGTCGGAGGCTGCAACCTTGTCTGTGGCATTGCTGTTGGTATCAATGGCAGTGGTGCGGCTCTCGCCGACGCAGCAGACGCCTCACTGTATGTTCTAACAAGGCCTAGACACGTTCTCCTCTATTTTGTAGCTAATTTTTGCCTCCAGTTTCGTCAAGATCCTCGTCATCGAAATTTTCAGCTCAGTCCTGGGCCTTTTCGGACTCATCATTGGCCTATTAGTCCAGGGCAAAGCGCTGGAATTCGGAACCGTACAATAGAAATTTCATCTCATGTTAGGCTCTCCCGCGGTTCTCGACCTAGCCTGGTCTTGTAAGATGAATATCACGCTGTTCGAGTAGTTATGATGAGGGAGAGGGCAATAGTGCATTCACAATCCCGGTTAATAATATTCAATAGCTCGGGATTGGATCGGCGTTTGGAAGAATGGGGTTTCATTATCCATGCCATTGGGAAGGTCCAAAGTGCATAATACGTTCAATTTGTGCAGCGATATAGTGTATTATACATCGGGCTTCAGCTTCAGGGGAAGCTGTTCGCGCAGTTTGGTCTTCGAAATAAATAAAAAAGGATTAGCCACAGAAGTTAAAATCATGAGGCGTAAATGATGAGATTCGTGATAGTGTGCTGGGGATGATTGTTACCTGGTGACATACACGGTGATCCCGTACCCAAGGGATTTTGTGACGTGTGAAACAGCATTAGTACTGCATTTAACATGCGGGATATGTACGCCCCCCCCTAACTGCAAATAGCAGATAGCAGCATATTATACGGATGATAGTGGGTTTCAAAGCCCAGTACTCTATTTAACATAATATACCATGACAGTTTCTAGTTTGCTAGTGGCACTTTGGTTAGAGATAGGTAATAGATTCTTGTTGTTGTGCGAAGCTTCCTAAAACCTTCTCTCTAGCTACTCCCCAACTTACAAGAATTACCTTTTTTTTTCGGCTCTGTAATAGTCTCCTTCTGGATCCTCATGATGATCTTCCTAGGTGTGGTGGCGGCAGTGGCTGTGTCTTGTGACATTAGTTGGAACTGACAAGACACATGTACTATCGTACAACTACCTAGGGGTTAAGCGTTAGGCGCTTTGCATTTTCTCTTAGTGAGATATTCTGCTTCCCTGTAAGCTCATAGAGCTGGCTATAGGGACATAATGGTACAAACCTGGTGCGTTGGGCTCTCTCTTTGCCCCTGGATGCCACTGACGCCGGGGGTAGCCAAGATTGTTCATATCACGAAGTGTTTGGCATGAACGAGCAAAAAGCTCTGCTAAGCTAAGAGCTACCATAGCTGTTTCAGCAGTATATTCTACAGGTTCAACACCATACTTGAAACCGCCACCAAGATAAAATTTTCTTGCTGTCTACAGTGTCTACCAACGTCTAAGTTGCTCATCGACGGATCCTCCGAGCTCGATGGTATACACCACTACGAAGTAGCGGGACCCCCCTAGAGAAAAATAGCCTGGTTATCCCAATTCTCACGCCATATTCCTGCTCACCGGTAGATCAACACCCATGGACAGACAGACAGACAGACAGACAGACAGGCAAGCAGGTAGTTCCTGTTTTCTCGCCCCCAAAACCAACAGCAAACTCCTAACCCCTATCCACTCATCACCCATCACGGTCTCGCATGATCCTTCCTTCCTCCCTCCCTCCCTCCCCTCGGCCAACGTCCGACGTCAAGCATCACACGCACCAGATACGTCCGAAACTCCATCTAGACGCACGGCAGGCCTCCGAAGCGAAGATCTCCGAAGTGAAGAAGAAAGGAAAAAAAGAAAAAAGAAAAAAGGACCGTCAATACCCAATTTAAAAACGGAAACCATACTCTTGTTATATGTGGTTCTAGGATGATCCAGAACCAAGTAGGTCAGGTAGGTAGGTGTGGCGACGGTAATCCTTCGCAGAAGAACAGAGTAACTTGCTCGCCAGCTCACGGCGTCGCATCTATGGGTTGTGAGTTGCGTCAGGGGCTACAGCACACATGCAAGGCTGCATGAAGCGGGTGAACACCAGGTCCACTATCGACTAGTTTTCTCGATATCATCTGCCCATCTCCTTGCCCCCCACGCGGTGTGAGCCTTGTAATGAGAGTGAGCCGTCCATGTCAAAAGTCTAGATAGCGGCGGTCGTAAGCCGGGTACCGTACCTCTCTCTATACATAGTATATACCGCACAAGTCATGCCACTCCATGCCTACACCGAAACAACCTCCTTACCAAACAGGTACCTATTCCTTCTAGTCTGTTATACCCGACTCACCGGTGTTCACATGCCAGTGTGACGATCGTAGCAGTGAGGCGAGGGATGATATTATAGATCCTCCTAAATATAAAACAAAGTCCCATACATATGCAATGCCGCGTTCACGTTTCCTAGAGATAAAGATCATAACTAAGCAGGAGATTCGGCGACATGATATGTTCTAGTAGACGGGGTATAGTTTATCCCGTGCAGATTAGCGGTGGCGTATAACAGCGTTTCATCGACCCAGAATCTCCAAGTCAGTGGATAGATGGCCCGTTACAACAGGAAGAGTCAAAGCCGCATGTTTATTCTGACCGTATCAAGAAGAGGAGTTAAGGAGGTTTCAAGAAGGTAATGATAGGTGTGCAGAACGGTGGATTAGACGAGACGCTATAGAGATTGCTCGCCGACTAACTTAATCAATCTTCACTGTGACCGTAGAAGGGTCCAAACTTCACTGTGACCGTAGAAGGGTCCAAACGCCACTTCCCCCGTTTCGTTATATGTCCTCAGTAAGCACACCTGACTTTCCGGCTCTTCAGCTAGCTCCTATTTGCCTAGAGAAGGGGAAGGGGTGAGCAAAGTTCTCGTAGTCCTATCCTAGCCCTACGATCACCACAATAGCATCATGGAGCCGAATCTGTCCCCTAGTCACACAAGCCTCTAGTCATCTCCGACGTCACAGCCACAACAATTTTTTTTCTTTCTGTCATCACCGGCTCTACTGCTTCTTACGTTCTCTGCATATGACCCCCATCTATCTGCATCCCAGGGACTCCCGCTCCCCGGGAATGGGAGTGAGCACAGTGTGGTACCACGTAGTATTCAGCTTTGCCTCTCCGTGTAGTGTAAATCATGCTTACCTTTAACCTTACTTTTACCCTTACCCTTCGCCGCGTGGCAAAGCTGAGTGCCATATGTCAGGGGAAAGTCTCATGCATGTTGTAGACTATTTGGCGCTCTGGGATAGGATGGTAGAACGTAGAATAGTTGGATCCCTGTTACGTCTTTCTCTTGATACCACCCTATGCGGCGTGGTCCATCCGGCATAAGCTTCCTGTGAAAGCAGGAGAGTCTCACCGCTTCGTTGCATTTCTAGGGGTGTCTGCACGGCCATGGTTGCCATCCGCTGCGTTGGGCTGGAGGGTGCCATCGTGGAATGCCGATTCGAAGCCCAGTCATGCAAAACCCGTATCTTGTTGCGGGGAGGCACACCGCATCAAGAAGGTCTACGCATAAGATAGCTTCTAAGCGGCAAGTTCCTCCTGCATGTAAGGAGTCCAAAGGGGTTGCTGGGCCAAACGTCAGCCCCGGATCAGCCACCCCATAGGACCAGAAAGACTTGCCATCCGGAGTGCACTGTATTCGTGAAACTTTGCCGTGTATTGTAGCCAATTGGGCATGAGCTCCAGGCCCATGGAATGAAAGAGCTAAGCGGCAACATCAGCCCTGCTCGCTAAGAAACTAGTAGATAGAAGCGTCCCTTCGTCGTTGGGAGACAACTGTGAAATTAGTCCGTCGATCTGCTAGGGGTAAAGAAGCAGTGCCAGATATCATTGGCAGGCGGATGGCCCGCCTTCGTCGACGGTGATGAAAAATAAGACTACACGACTCTCTCCTCTAGACTTGTTGGCAGATTATTTCGTGGCGAGCCTGTCATTCCTATAGGTATATGTCATCACACAGCGGTTTAGGCTCGAATCGGATCATGTGGACGGTCTAAGGGGAGTGTGCTGCCTAACCGTCCGCAGCACTCCATTGCCAACAAACCTAGTATGTTTAACGGGTAGCATAGGCAAACTTCGTTAGTCTTTATCCCCATTCAGTTCCCGACTCGGTGACTCCCAAGTTGTCGTGAGAGCATCTAGAAGACGTGTTTAAGATTGCCACACCGGCCACTCGCGTTTCCCACGCCCAGCCTAGCTCAGATGCTGAACCTGTAAGTGCAAGTGGGCCTCTGTAATCGATCGTGACAGTACAGAGTATACAGCGTGTTAGTCCCTGTGTCGTGTAATTATTTCCCAATATATAACCCAGGGGCAAATACGTCTTCCGCCTATCCGAGACTGAGCTCGTGGTTATTTTGGCTTGAATGCCGCATTGCATTTGTAAACCTAGGCCGGTCTGGTGGAATCAACGAGGATTTGTCAGGAGCACTGAAGTCCTGAATAATGTCGTGATGTAGCCTACTGCCTGCGCCTCTGCATACGATCTACAGCAAACTATCAGCCAAGGAAATCATCTCGCAGTCTGCCATTGGTTCTTACCATCTCACTATGCCGTCAGCATCTCATTCGTCATGAGTAGTGTAGACAGCCGGTATTCAGTCTTACCACGTCATGTTGGACATTCCCCATGTAGCAGGCGGGCTGCTTCCGTATAAGCCGGCAGACGTGAGTATACGATGAGATCAGATGGGCAGTGTATGCGAGGGTGGCAACAAGTTTAGTGGGACTATATAGAATACTGGGCGGAGATGTGCAAGCTACAAGTATAACAGCACGCAGATTGAGCCCAGAGGTGTTCAAACTCTGGGAGACAAGTACAAGTTTATAGAACAATGAGAATTGTGTAACTCGAAGTTGCAGAAACTAGGCATAAAGGTCGGTAGACTGGGTATAGTGTATCCCTGCAATCTAGGCAATGCTTGGAGTGGTGGGCACGCTTGGCCTATCGCCTACTCCGTCCGAGAACGCGAATGATGTGTGGCTTGAACCCGGCTCCAACACGGGACAAGCAGCAGCGAGCGAACCTAAGGGAAAGCGTAATTCACCCCGACTCGGGATATGATTCAGTCCGATAAAGGTAAATAGGATAGGTCCTTGACCGGCCCCGCCGACCTACCGAACCACCTAAAGTAGGTATATCGTCGGCTATTAATCATAGCGTCGGGCAAGGAATGCGAGATATCGCGATTCGGGGCAACTTAGCAACTAGCGAGCGCGCTGGGGTTCGGGGCTTCCAGAAGGCCACAACGGTGCATCGAACAAATTAACGTGATACTAAGGTTGTATCTAGATGGGGCTGAGAATAGAGCACACCAATAAATCCAGAAGTCAGTAGGGATGCTGTATGCATGCAACTGAACCGCCAAATACAGAAGCTAATGGATCCCAACGGGGTGGTATTCTGAATCACCATCCTTACACCCGTACCCCTCTTACCCACCCACTGGTTGGAGTAATGTGACTTACTAATTTTCTTTACCTACTTTGTACTGTCGTACACTAACGCAGGTGGGTGGATTTAGGGCTTAATGCTGAATAGACAGCCCTGCCGCAGATCCTCTATTCTAGCTGCTCAGCTCTTATTATGACATCGACGGCTTCAAGTTGATATGTTTGGTTGGTGCAGAATTTTTCCGTGGTGGCTTCGTATTCTTGTTCTTATACACTCCTTTTTATTGAATGGCATGTCCCGCATGTCTAGCATAGCCCTCTAATTAGGTTTCCGTTGACGTACAAACACTCGTTTCTCAGACCAATTGTTGGGTTTTACGGACGATCCGAGAACGTCAGCTGTTCGACAATTCGAACAGCGGCATCGAAGCTTGAATCTTCAACTGCCCATTGGCGTAGCCTATCCAAAATGATATTCTGAATTGGCCGCATTGCTGGTATGAGGTGGCTTATAGGTGCCGAATTCTCTGCCAGCCAAAGTATCACGAGACTGGCTATACAGTTCTGTGAGAAGGTCCACAAATACGGCGACCTTTTGTCAATCATATCTACTGCATTGTGAAGGTACGTTATGCACGAATCAATACATGTTTCGCACCTCTCCATGACAACAGGTACCGGTAAGCTGAAGGGGTCCGCCTCTGGCAAGGAGGATTGCGCTGGTGATCGAGCTTCCTGCTGCCTGGTGACAGTCTGTAACAGAAAGGGGCGATGAATCAAGTGTCTTGCCATGTAATATCGTAGTCGTAGGACACGCGAACGATCGCTCGTCAGATGATCCGTACCTTTTAGGAACCTAAGGTAGTCCGGGATTGAGCGATACCATTGCTCTAACTGTCGATTGAGTTCAGCGCTGAGGGATAGTAGCTTCGGGAGGCCTAACCTCTGCCAGACACGAACTGGGTCTGGCGAGAGAATTGAATACCGATGAGTACTCTCGGGATTGTAAAGGGCGCCGAGGATGCGATTGAGAAGTCGCCTGATTGCGTGCTCGGCGATGGAGTAAATATGATTCCTGTCATCGGAGGACTCCAGACTCTGAGGCAAAGGCATTGAATCTCCCAATGGCTCGATACCACTCCGAGAAACGTCGAGCTCAGCAATTCCATCGCTTTAAAATCACTCGTCAGCAGTTGATTTGAATACTCCAGACACGAAAGGCAGTAAGTCACCATTCAACCATAAAGCATTGCCAGTATACCCGTACTTCGGTATCATCAAACTCAGCATATGTGAGGTTGCTTTGTCGACTGTCGCCGTATTAGCTGTATTTCTTTATCATAATATATGAGTAGTTAACCGCACCTTTCCAAAATGTTGAGGAATAGCCGGGAGGCGAAATGGCCCATTCTTAAACTGTGTACTTCAATACAAATACTTAGCGAATGCTTGATTAGGCGAGAATTTCAAAGATCCAAGGGGTAAGTAGGGGTGCGTGATGCGAACACCGAGCTCAGAAACGAAGGCGATGTCTTCTAGTAATTATATATTAAAGAGAAAAAAAAAAGAAAAAAGATGAATTTGGATAGCTTACGTGGTCGCCCCAAATGTGCAAAGTAGGAGGCCGCTAGTAATAACGCCTGGCACGTTAGTATGTTAGGGCGAAACTCCCAGAGCATCTCACGGATCATTATCTTGAGAGCAGGCTGGAAGTATTCAAGACCAAGAGTCTCAGGAGCTTTCTGATGGCTAGTTTGAGCTGACAATAAAGCACCTAGAGCGTAGACAGCTAGGCATATCGAAGCTGTGATACCATCAAGGTTTTGGGCCTCTAAAAGCATATTCTGCCATGATCTGAACATCCGTTGGGTAAAAAGTGGCTGGTGTGGATGAGCATATTGGAAATAAGCCGCAGCTAAAGTGTCCACTGCAATGATATAAGTTAGTCTACTAATTTGCGTTTGGGTACTATCTGCAAGGAGTTTGAAGTGAGGATATGGAGAGGACCTAGCCAGAACAGGTCCCAGCATTGTCCAAAGTATCGTAGGAAGACAGTGACTAATGAGGTCACTCACTAGTTCTATGATCAAGAGCTGGCCAGGTTAATGGGCCATCATGCACTCGGTCGAGTAGCCCAGGCAGGGGGAATTTTTCTTCTACTTGGAAAAAATAGTCTCGTGGATATTCACCGATGGCGTCCCGAACTTGCGGGAAAGCCAGGAGCGTTGTGGCTAAGGCCACATGATTTTTTGGGATAAGGAATGGAGATGACTCCAAAGACGGATCGGTATCAGTAGGCACTCGCACCGGGTCATTCTGTTTCTCTGACACATAGTCAGACTGACTCGTGGGATACGGGCTTTGGCTTGACCGAACATTGAGCTGGTATATCTGTTGGCTTTGTTGCTCCAGGAGGGCTTCAATCCTACTCAGTCGGTCGATGACGGCAGCTGGACCGCTCTCCTCGATTCTACATAGCAAAACCTAAGAGTTAATGTCATGTTTCTTTACCATCTGCGACCACATGGAGAGCACAACATACCTATCAGATGGGAGCTCCTGATAAACACAATCAGCGTTTGACTCTCTACACGTAAAGCATGGTTTCTTCCCGTCACATTTTCGTTTCCGGTGCCTCCAAAGTGTTGGCCATGTTAGCAAACATTGATCCATTTCGTGTGCCGAAGAGCAGGAATAAATAGGACGACCTACCGACAGAAGTCGCAAGCAAGAAGAGCACCTGTAGCAACTATTAGTAAGTGCTGACGGAGGTGGCCAACGAGGTGCAGAGAGGATACATACGCTTCCTTGTATAATTCATTGGAGGTATTGCCAACCTAAACGAGTAGTTCAGACAGCGAAGCACTCAGAACACGGCTCGATTTCCGCTAGATTTCCGGTAAGCACCAGGGAAGGTAGAACTCGACCAGGTGACAGGTTCTCTATATGGTCTATGACTACAATATTTCTAAGCTGGTCTTATAAGGCTTGCCCGGTCTGCTGCCTAGGGTCTCAGAGACCTTATAGAATATGACCATGGTGGGTCACAAGCTTCTCGAAGAGCGGTCGTCGATCTCTCAACGGCGATGTTACATGGAATCAAGTAGGGGCGGTCATATAACGTAGGCTCCGAGTGCGAGTGTGGCTACCGAACGGGCCCAGCCGAGGCGTTGCGGAAGTGAGTGAACTTGACACAATCCCTGCAGTAGCCATCGATCCAACCAAGAAGCCTCTGGTGCTTCTTTTCCCACCTTTTCGGTTGGCGCCAGGCCATTGTTGCGATGTCAGGTCAGCATCGAGGGCGAAGAGGTCGGCATAGCGTGTGATGATTGCAGCCCTATCGGTGGGCTCATCTTGGACGCGCATACCTATCTAGGCCGAGGTAAGACTAGCTATAATAAAAACCCACAGACCGACACCTAAATAAAGAGCATGAAGGAACGGATTGCGGCAACATTCGAACTCCAGGTACGCACCACGACCGCAGTGACATAGATAGATACATAGGTGGTCATGGAACTCGAAACGTGATGAAATTGAGCTATTTCGGGGATGGTTTCGCGTTTTTTCGGGGGTACTGTAAAGTCCTATGGTGAATTGCGTGCGCTGTGTGTAGCTGGTTGGTGCACAAGAGCTGGGCAGGTCGACGCCCCTGGTCATGCTCTATAAGCACTCCCTGACCACGGCTAATTATGGGCCCTGGCTCTGTCATCATGGCATAGACTAGCTAACTTACCTCATCCATCATACATGGTCTTCCTCTGAATATGTAAGTGTTTACATATACAGAGTCTTCATACATATATCACGCTAAGAGCAATTCTATGGCCGTCCATGATATTCAATACAATCTTGGCCAGATTATGTAAGTTGAGAAATCACAATCCATCCGTCAGTATATATCTACTTAGATACACGTGACGTAAGTAAGTATTGGTGAACTGACCTAATTACAGTGTCATTGCGAGGTAGGTAGGTACTTAGGTAAGATACGTAGGTACATGAGAACCCGCTAGAAGTTGGAGATAGGTAGATACACCGAGGTGAGTTGGGGGTGAGTTCTAACCTACCAGGTAACTAACTGTTCTAGGTAGTACCTAACCCTACCCAGGAACCATGTACATATCCATTAACACGTGTAACTTGCAAGTGACCCGCCGTGCCTCTGCTGTTTCCCAGTAGGCATTTACCGATATCTCTTAGGCGATAGGCCATATCTCCCACAGGGTTCCACCTACCTAGGTATCTTCTCGGACTCGCCTTGGAAAACGTGCATACTCACAGTTTCTGTCGATATAATCAGATATTCGTTATCATACAGAGAAACCAGATATCACGCTCGTACTCGTACTAAAATACCATACCGATCTAGATTGCATCATGGCGGTAAGGAGTTACGGATCTCCTCTATGGTTTGCCAATCGAACGGGAAATCTATCTTTCTAGGTATCTAGAGATGCGCGCATAATCACTCATTGACATTTTCGCCACTCGAAGGCAGGCGGCGTGAACACCGCTTACATGATACTGTCTCCCCGACGGGATGCACAGTACTTCGTGCCAATCTCGATTTGGTAGTTGTTCAGGTATGGACGGCATGCTCTCCGAACCTATGGGTCTCATTTGTTCTAGGCAAAGCCCTTCTGTCTAGCCTGACGTCCCCGCGGGATATGAGCTTTCTCCACGGTAGCGGTCCGACTCATTTGGTATGGGGATCCGATGCTATGCCGCGTCGACGCTAGTGTGTTTGATGCAACGACACAAAAGGGCCAAATGCTGACCTGTCCACCTGTGTAGCTACGTAGTTGTTTGGAACCTATGTGTTCACTGTGGAAACCAACCGGCTCTATCTACAGCAGCGGAGCAATAATATCGGCGGTGATTTCCGCCATGCCCCCCGTTGCGTTGCGGCGAACCTATCGTTACGCCGGGAGTGGTTCCCTTGCCACGCTTCCATAGCCATGCCATATCTTCCGCATGCGCATCAGACCCAGACTATGCAGTCATCAGCTTGGCTGCGGCTTTGCGGAACTCTCCCGAATTTCTACCTAGTTCATGCTTGGGTTTCATGCAGCAGAGGATTGGATAGGACCTGTTTACCTGCTCAACAGCATTGGCGTCTTCTAAGCTACTTATCTTAAATCTCCACATCTCACATTGCCACTAACAATAGAGAAGCCCAATGGGACGCTTTACATGTCTTGCTCTCCCATGCAGTAAGTCACAACTAATTTCTCGAAATACGCCTTTTCCCCATGCAGAAAGCTAGACCGTTGCTCCCAGCGTCTAAGCCTCAAACTATCAAGGTTGTTCCTACGTTGGGGCTTCTATTCATTGTGTATGAACTGGTATGTATGCTTCTTCATAAAAAAGGGGCAGCTATATATCACCCAGCCAGAACTTACCTTTCTCGAATGGTAAAAGAGAAAAGGGGTAGCGTCTTCGAAATGATGTTGCTTACCGCCCATAAGCAGTAGTAAGTTTGGGGATCTAATATTCCTCATAAGAATGAGGAAGGTATGATTCTTTTCTATCTAAGCTGTCATCAGAAACGGCGTTGATTCACGCTACTACGTACCTAACTACCTTCTGTAGGACTTGAAGATGGTTCGTTCAATCAAACAGCACCTTAGCTACCCTCTTTCCCAAAAAGACACGAGGTGAGCCAGAAATGCTACGTCGCTAACTTCTCATCTAAGTAACGGGTTTCTGCCCCCTTAAGTCATACCTACCGGTAATCCCGGGTGATGCGTTATACTACAGTATCAATACCTCTGCAGATAAATTATTCGATTTTATTCCAACTCGACGATACAGCATATGGCGACGCATAGGTCCGTAAGCACGCGAGCTAATTCACGATTCCACCCCGTGTCTTTCTCCCAAACCATCGGGTCGTCCCCCCCACACGTAGATGCCGCTGTTCCCGCCAGCTAGTGTACGGCAGAACGCCTTGCTTTACCTGCTGTAGGTACGTGATGCAGGGTGCAGTGCCGAGATCATAGTATCCAGAGACCCGGGACAAGCCACGACGAGGGCTATCCTAGTCTGAACTGCATCATATCTCCGATATCTTGCCTCCAATAACAAGCGATCTGCTATTTCCTCCGCTACTACCGAAAAGCACGGTCACTGAGCTACGACATCTCGAGATGAGACCCGAATTGACTTAAACAAGAATCGCTAGTCCACACTACTCTCGTTCTTTTCCTATTCCCCTTTTGTTCCCCGGTTTAATCTACCTACAACGTCGAAACCATGCCCGGTCTTTGCATATCAAACGTCCGGGGTGCTTATTCACCCATACGGCTAAACTGTGGTAGCTAATCAGAAGCAGATTAATAGGGTGCTGAGTAAGGGAACCGTTTGATACCTTATCGTATACCGAGAAAAAGCGAAATGACTCGTTTGGGATGCCTTTTTGGATATATACGAGTAATAACATTGTGCATTTTGCGTTACTACGGTTCTATCTAACCTTGCATTAGGTAGTACAGTAACAACTTTTTCTCAATTATTTTCTTCTTCCCTTCCATTATTACGCATCCGTCTCTTAAATCACGTCGCAGCCAATCATTCAAGCAACCAACCCTACCCACAACCTCACTTTTCCCTGATTTCGGATGCAGCCTTGAAAATTTTATCTGTCCTAGGACTTCGGGTCTTCCCGTAGACCAGGATTAGGTGAGCTTCATGAGAAGAGGGAGAGAGGCGATGTCCGGTGATAGTCTTAGAGCAAGTAGGCAACCGCCGCAGCCACTGCCATCAGGCTAGCATGCACGCTTAGGCTG
>JAPUUL010000838.1:0-13500 GCA_029590625.1 Lasiodiplodia mahajangana
TTATTTTAATAAGTTTGCTTAATAAAAGTAAATAATAGTTTAATCTTTATTAAAATATTAAATGNCTTTGCCTTTTCCTTACACCCAGTTATATATACACAATAAAGTTAGTAATAATACTTAATAAAAGTAAATAAATCAATATAATATTATATAAATAATTATATTTAAATATAACATAAAACTAAAATAATTAATATTATTAAATATATAACAAATTTAAGTTATATTTAAGCTAGATATACTTTTAAATATAGTTATAAAAGTAAGGGTTATATAGTAAGTCCCCTGCCCCTTATAAAACCATTTAAACTTTTTAGGATTATCTACTACTAGTATATATATAGCTAGTATAAAAAAAGCTTAAACTCCGCTTATGTCTCTTAAATACATGATGTATAATAAGGGTAGCAGACGGACGAGGAACTCGGGCGGGTAGTGCAACCGAAGGTAGCTCCGATCGACAAGGCAGACAACCGAGTTAATTCAGAGTCTGACCACGGTAGTATTCCTTGTACTCTAGATTATGGACAGGTCATTGCATTATTCCACTAGTCCGCCGATTATCTAAGGCTTGGCAGGAAGACCAGACATCCTATAATCGGAAATGATAGATGACGGCGCTTGCTGCCATGCAAGACCCTGCATAGCACCCGGGAGGAATCCTTGCATGGCGGTCATCAACTCAGGCGAGATGATCTCAGCGTCGAAGTTGATCTCTACGTCCAGGGAGCCGTCCTCCTTCTCAAGATAGCTGATCTCCAGGGGATACATGGACCCCGTGGAGTTTGATACGTCGCTTGCCTCATCAATTCGTACCTCGCGACCCAAAGAAAACAAGTGTCTCAAAGAATCCGACTGCCAATCATATACAATCATAACGTTGAACAAATTTCCAGAACTGCCCCTATCGCTCTTTTCGCTGGCAATCGCCGCCTGTATCTCAGCATATGGGACCTGGTTTTCGATGCACAAATTGATCTCGGTAGCAACCCCGTTCAACAGCGCATCCGCATTGCCCAGGTTCGTGTCGTTGAGTAATATGTGAATAGGCAGGCGATCGACGAAGAGCCCCAACATGCTAGCCGTCCCTGGCTCGTCTCTGTTCAAGTAGGGCACGCCTAGTATCATCTCCGAAGGACCAAGACAGGCGTACAAGCTGAGCGCTGTGGCAGCTACTGCTAGGCGCTGGGAGTATTTGTGCGCCTGTGTGCTTCCGCCTTGACCGACATCGAGAGGTGGTATGGTGCTCGTCGTCCGGGTTGATGCGTGAGAGACTGGATGTTGCGTTTGTACGGAAATTGGGAACAAGGTTGCTTGCTGTGCTCTCTGGAGATGATTCTTCCAAAATTTGATACGGGTTTCGTTATGTAGTTGCAAAGAGCCGGCACTGCGGAGTCTCTGCTGCTCAAGCCACCGTGCCCAATCGATATAAGTGCCTTCTATTGAGTGGCTCCTGTTCTCGTCGATATTGGGGCTTTTAGAATCCCCGTAGGCTAGTTTTTTATATCTGCGACTGGTCCACTCTAGCATAAGAGCCAATGATGCTTTATCCGTAATGATATGATGCGTGACGATGATGCACTCAGTACGCCCTTCATACCCACTCGGGCTCCACAATATTACCCTGATGAGTTGCTCGTTGGCTAGGTCGAACGGCTTATTGATTAACGTCTGTAAGCCCTCGAAACTCATATCGTCACCGATGAAGTACTGAGGTGGAGAGCATTCAGTGCTAATAAGACGGAAAGGGGCGCCTTTGGAGGTTGTGTGATAGCGCGCTCGGAGGATGGGATTCTCTTGTATGAGGGCAAGGAAAGCCTCTGCAAGCTTCTTAACATTAATAAAGCCTGAAATCGCAAATTTGGTGGTCGTGTTGAAAGCTGGTCTGGCACTTGAGGTAGTATGTGCTTCGAACAGCTCGCTCTCCAAGTGAGAGAGTGGCTGACCATCGTATGGATCCTCGGCTACGCCACCAACCTTAGTATTACCACTCGCAGGTTCTTGCACCGAAGACAAGTACGAAGTAAAAGAGTGGCCGTTCGTGGCATCCGAGGAAGTAGTATGAGCGTTGTGCTGGTCAATAGCTCTCGCCAGGCGCCCTAGAATAGTCTCTCGAAGTAGTAGAGCTATCGGGACGTCGTGGCCAATGGATCCCGCGACCAAACGCGCCGATTTGATAGCTAAGATCGAGTTTCCGCCAAGAGAAAGAAAATCATCATCGCTACTAATCGTATGGGTACCGCTGTTTGTACCAAGTACTTGCTTCCAAGCTCCAGCGATGACCTTTTCTGTGGGGCTTAAGTCGTCGGTTTCGCCTGTTGGTTGCGCCTTTTCGTCGAGCCTTTGCTGTGGAGAAGTAGTAAGGGCCAAAGTTTTAAGTTGCTCCCGATCCAACTTGAAGGTAGCTGTCATGGGTAACTCGGAAACTGCCAATATTTGCGATGGACGTGAATAACTTGGTAATGAGACAGCAAGCTTTGTCTGTAGAACAGCCACATCAACACTTGCAGGCACCACAAAAGCTACAATACGAAGGCCGTAATTCTCCGATCCCGCATTGCTATTCTCGTTAATGGCAATGGCAGCAGCGCTTCGAACATTCCCTTCGCCCGCAGCAATAAGTGCATTCTCGACCTCTTCGAGCTCAACGCGGAACCCACGCACTTTAACCTGGTTATCAACACGGCCCACGTACGAAATATTCATCTCTTCGTCCCAGAATCCCAGATCGCCGGTGCGGTACATGATATCATAACTGGGCTCCAGAGAAAAGGGATTTGGGATGAAACGTGATTTGGCGATAAGCTCGTTAGTGTTGCCCCAGTATCCTTGCGTCACCTGGCCTCCTGAGATGTAAATTTCCCCGGTGATCCCTTGAGGCACGAGGCATTTCTGGTGGTCTAGCACGTAGAGCTTCAACCCGGGAAGAGGCCGTCCGATGGTAACTTGGGCCCCCGGTAGGAGGCGGGTTCCCGAGACACACCCGCACTCACTCGGCCCATATATATTGAGTAGGGTTTGCACCTTATCAGACCACGTATCGGCGATCTTCTGGGTGACTGGCTCACCTGCCAATAACACAGTGTCTAAGTTGGGGTATTCTTCGGGCTGAAGGGCTGACAAAAATGACGGTGTAGTAACCATGGCGTTGACGTGCTTGATGTGTTCGAATGGATTACTGGAATCCTTTAGGACGAGAGTTGCAACGTAGCAAAGTGAGCCGAAAATCTCGATTAGAACCATGTCAAACCCTAATGCGCTGAGTTGAGAGATACGTTTCCCAGGCTCGGCGAAGAGGCGGGCAGCTGGGACGCCAATGGCATTTAGCACAGTCACATTATGCAAAGGTACTCCTATTGTAATGTCCGTTAGAGTATAATAGCTTGCCACCTTCATATTCTCACGCTTACCTTTCGGAATACCGGTACTTCCCGATGTGAACACGAGGTAGATAGAGTCTTTCGGTCGAGTGGTGGTTTCTAGTCGACTAACAGGTGAATCGAAAGATTGTTGCAAAAATTCATCAACGATGATCGTGTCGTGGTCAGCAGCCTTGATCACCTGGCAGGCTCGGTTTGCAGCCAGGAATACAGATGCCCCGCTCTCCCGGATAATAGTGTTGATCCGAGTTGGAGGGAGATTAGTATCGAGGGGACAACATATAAGGCCAGCCTTCAATGTCGCCAATATGGATATGATCCAATGGACGGAGCCATCGGACAGGACGCCAACAACTACGTCGTCGCGAGCCTTTATTTGCACATGCTGTACCAGCCGAGCAGCGACTCTATCGGCGAATTCATCAACTTCTCGATATGACAAATTCCCGTTCGGAGACTCAATAGCGCGGAGATGTGGCCATCTCGCTGCAGCGGATTCGAATGTGTCTTTGATTGTCGTGAGATCTCGTGCTTAGTTTCTCATCAAAAGCAATTGGCGCCTGAAGAAGACTTGTCTTCTCTTCCGTCTCCATGAATTGGGATCGCACGTCTTTCATATGCGTATTCTGTTGTTTCGTGAGTAAAACAAGGGCATTTTTGAAATGATTCAAAAGCCTCGTAATTCCCGACTGTGCGTAGCGTGAGCTGTCGAATAATATTCGGGCCTGAAGCCCCTGATCCTGCTCATTAGTGAAATTATCGTGATTGCTGCCGATTTTCTTCTCCAGTAGCAAGGTAAGCCCAAACTCCATCAGATCTTCACGTTCGATGGACCACGACATCAAATCATTAGTAAGGGGCAGATCGTACTCGGTAACCACAAGTGTCTGCAATGTCCCGTTGATGCTCTCGCCGGGCATGGATGCCAAGGCTTCGGCGGCGCACCATTGAAACTCGAGCATTTGTAGCAGAGAACGATTTATGGTTGATACAACGGCTTGTATTGTCTGGCCGGTTCCAAACTCGATAGGAAAGGGCACTGTGTTGAGTAAAGGACCAACCGCACGCTCCACAGCCGGCACTTCCATCATATTTCGTCCTGAAAAGACAACACCGAAAGCTACACGGTCGGAAGACGTGTAGTTAGACAACACCAGGCCCCAGGCAGTATAGAGCAAAGCCGAAGGCGTGACATTGAGGGCACGCGCCGCCTGTCCTAGTTCCAGACCAGAAAGATTCAAATCAACCTTCAAGCTTCTTGTCCACTCATATGGGGTCTGATTCGGGGGTGGTTTTGGGAGACTCAAACTCGGCAGAGCCGTGTGATTCTTGAGTATATCAGTCCAAAACGAAACGCCCTCGGGATCCGTTTGTTGTTTCTTTTGTGCCAACGCAATTGCGAGGAACTGGGGTGGCTCTTCGACGGGAGATAATTCTCCGAGCAGAGCCTCTTGAACCTCGTTGAGAATGATGCTCAGTGACCAGCCATCAGCTTGGGCATGATGCGCCGATGCTAACAGGGTAGAACCTACGCCATCAACAGTGATGAGACGATACATATTGACTGGCGTAAAAACTTGGCTTTTGTCGCCCGAAGATAGAATTTTATCGCGAATTTCAAGGGAACGAGCGAGTACGATCTCGTCCCGTTGCTCCAACGACGTCTCTTCCTCGCTCCAGTCTAAATACAAGTCTGGCTCAACCTTTTGCAATTCGTCCCTGAGAAGAAAATTGGTGCGAAAGATAGCATGCCGAGACAATACCCGATGCCAGAGGCCTTTGAGATTGAGTGCACTAACAGATTTTCCTGCGTGCGGGATACGGATACGGAGGAGCAGATAGTTAGCTCCAGGCACCCTTAAGCTAGCCTGAATCATTTTTGTTTGGAGAGCTGTCATTGGCCCCGTACTTAAACTCTTCTCGTTTTCATCCCCAGACCCCTCAGTCTCGTTGGAGTCTTGCTCGGGCTGAGTTACTATGGGCTCGTCTTGTAGAGTACCGCAGACCGCCTGTAGGCTCGGAAGATCGAGGAGATCCTTAAGCCGGAGTTTGAGATTTCTCTTACGAAGGTATGATAAAACCTTTAGGGCCGCAAGTGAGTTGCCGCCTAGCTCTAGAAAACCACAGTCATCTATGATCTTTGATTGAGGTAATGACGTTGCGGCCGAGATGGCCATCTTGAGCGTTCTCATCTTAGAGTCTTGCCGTAAGCCATCGGCACTTACTTCTATATCCTCACTGTCCGATGCCTCTTTGTCCAATAGTCGTCGCAAGGCTCGGTTATCGACCTTACCATTAGCAGTCAAGGGGAGACTTGGGATTGCTCTAATCTGGTCCGGGACCTGGTAATTACTGTGGCCATTGAGTAGCTTCTGGCGTAGAGCTAAGACATCGAGGTCCTCAGGTGTAGCAAACGCGACAAGCCGGTCACGATGCATAAATGCAGTAGCGGTGTGTGCGTCCGCGTCAAGCAGTATCGGAATTACTTCTGAATCAATATTCAGAAGGAAGCCACGGTTCTTGACAATGTTGTCAGCTCGGCCGGCAAACTCAAGGCCATGTTTAGTCCTCCGTGCAAAATCCCCCGTTCGATACATTCTCTCTCCGTTTCGAGTTATGAACTTCTGTTTCGTCTGGGCTTCGTCCTCATAGTAACCGAGGGCCAGACCTGGTCCGGTGATACAAATCTCTCCAATCTCTCCAAAATCAGATTCAGTGTCCCCGTTTAGTAGCAATACGCGGCTGTTTTTCATTGGTCGGCCAAGCGTAATAGGTTTCGAAGGTTCAATTTTGCCCATGAGACTACTGATTGTGGTCTCAGTAGGACCGTACCCATTGTATAGAGCGCGACCTGGGGCCGACCATCTCTGAATCAGTCGCTGGTTGGGCGCCTCGCCGCCTACGATAATGAGTCTGAGCTGCGAGCAAGCCTCAACATCTTGAATAGCCGACAGCATTGACGGCGTGACCGCAATGATAGTGGCCCGAGCCGCGTAGCTTTCGAATTCCGATATCCCTGCCACCATGAGCTGTGCACCATGACACAGTGTTGAAAACACCACGCCTGCACAAGCATCAAAACCTGGTGAGAATGTCAACAATGACTTATCTTCGGGCCGAGGGCAAGAGTTGAATGGAGCCTCCTCGTCGCCCTGCTGCACATAATTCAGGAGAGCGCTGTGAGGTATCATGACACCCTTTGGCGTCGATGTTGTTCCAGATGTGAAGATAGTGTATGCGAGATCCATTGGCTGTATATTCGCTTGGGGGAGGCCGTCCTCAGTTTCTGTGTTGCCGTGGGGACCAGACCCGAAGGCATTATGGACCTCGTGAAGTGGTATTACGTTGTATTCCGGGTACGTGGACGTACTCAGGTTAATCAAGACGCTTGCAGATACACGTTCCAAAGTCGACACAACGTGATCCTCGTTCCAAGCCTCAATGTCGATGGGGACATAACATGCTCCCGCCTTGAGGACGCCAAGAAAACTTGCAACCATTTCACAACTGCGGGTTGCGAGCACTGGAACCAACTGGTTGGGTCGGACCCGTTGGTCCAATAAAATACGGGCGATTCTCGAGGCAGCATCGTCAAGTTGCCGATATGAGACGGTCCGCGACCCCGACAAGATGGCTGGATGGTCGGGGCTCTCACGTGCCCATCGCGAAATGAGATCACACACTGATTTCGCCTTATCTGCCATAGTGCTGACTGTCTCCAAAGGTATTACAGCGAGAAAGAAGTAGCTAGAGAAAAACAGCGACCGGAAGTGCTTGATGAACCAACTTAGTGTTCGGCCGGTCGCTTGATTATAATAAATGTTGAATACTTACTTAGCTAACTACACCGTCTTTACCGAGGGATGGGGCTTAGTAGTTGGGCGGATGATACGGAGTCCTTGTCGAGGAGCTTAGGGACGTAAAGTCTCGCAAGGGGTACCTACTTGCATGTACTCCCCAATAATATGTAAAGATTAAGATGTGCCTGTGTCACCGCGGCTACGGCGTATGAAATATGACCATCACATACGTGCCAGCACGGTACTTCGTATTAGGTCTCCGCTCTTCGGCAATGCACGAATGTCCGTAGTATAGTACCTACATGATATACATACAAAATTATTATCATGTAGGTAGGAGGTACGCTAGGAGGGGCACGCACAATCTAGGTCTCTCAGGGGTAATTTGACAGACTGGATGAGACCTGTTCACGCTGTAAAGCAAGTACCATAACATCCCGCTTAGCGCAAAGCACAGGGCGCCTTAAGGCGAAATGCGGGAGATATTAAAGTAGGCTTTATCACGGTTATCAAGCAGTTGAAGACTACACTATATGCACATTTTTATTGCGTATAGTTGTTGGGTATGAACTATAGCTCGCTATCATAAGTTTCAGAATTCCCCGAAGTACCCGGGCCTTATCGCAGACTAGAACCACGGCCTAAAACAAAGGACACGCTCCTCGTTCTAGCCTATCAAGTAGTCTCTCAAAACATATGCTGCAAGCGGTAGCTCGTTTGGCCTCATTCCCCTAAGTCTAGCCTAGTTACGTATTGTCTGCCGCTCTGGGGAGATTGGATACCTAGAAGAAACGAGCGTGGGATAGCATCTGTTGAACTACCTTATGATAACACTTAGAGTTAGCCGATGCTATTTAGAGCAGTGTTTTAGACATAGCCCCAACCTGAAAACTGAGACCTTAAAAGCCACCCACGCAGGAATCCAAGAATTTCTTGCAAGCCAGAGGCATTGCCGAGGTCCATGTTTGATCATATGGTCGTAAGCCGAGGCATTTGGAAATAACAGAACATATCATATCTGTGAGACTAAAGCTTCGCGGTGATTGGTTTATCATACGGAGGGGTCCTTTTGAAGGTGGCGGGCTCTTCGTGTATTATTGTATTTCAGACCAAAGTATTTGCAAATTTCAAATGAGACGTCGGAAAGGACAAAATAAGAAATACCATCTCTCACCTTCGATCTAATGGATACTTCTTCGAAGAAAACAGTTCTTCTTCATTATACATCGCCCCAGATGTATCTTGTCGAGGTTGTGCCGCATTCTAACAACATTCCAGTGTAGTTGTGTTTGCCAAAATGTCAAGACCGATCCCGGGCCCTACCCCGCTGCCTTTTATAGGCAACATATTGGATATTGACATCAAAAACAGCATTCATGACTTTGGGGTAATTACTAAGCGACACCTATGATTTCTGTCCATCAACCATTTCCTCCTAATATGTTCTTTGATACTGATAAAACGAGGCACAGGCCCCATCTACAAGCTACGATTCGGCAGCGAAGATCGAATTATAATCACTAGCCAGAAACTAGTCGACGATGTTTGCTCGCGAGACATATTCAAGAAATATCCTCTAGGGTTCGTAAGGGAGCTGAGGGCGATGGTGCCAGATGGCTTGTTTACTGCATATCCCGACCAAGAGAGCTGGGGTATTGCTCATAAAGTCTTACTTCCTGCTCTTGGCCCGATGGCGATTAGAAAGATGTTCCCCGGTAGGTAGCGGTTTCTCACCTGTGAATGAAATTTTAGACCTTCTAGAAGAATTACAGGCTAATGATTACCCAGAGATGCTCGATATCACAACACAGCTGATCCTCAAATGGGCACGCTTCGGCCCAGAACACCATATTGATGTCCCGGCTGACTTCACACGGCTCACTGTCGATACAATCACGCTGTGGGTTCCCGGAGCTACTCACGTGAAATTGGTATCAATGCTTATAATCTATCTCTAGGTGTGCTATGGACACCAGGTTAAACTATTTCTAAAGTGAAGCCCTTCCGCCCTTTGTTGATGCCTTCATTCCAATGCTTGCTGAAGAGCAATTACGATCGAGCAGACCTTACTGGTATTCCAAATGTTTGTGGCAAGCAACCCGGCGGTTCGACGAGAACAATCGAGTGGTTCATGAAATTGCTAGGCATGTGGTAGAAAAACGCCGGGCAAACCCGATAAAAAAGGACGATCTCGTGGACGCAATGCTAAATGGAATTGACCGAGCGACAGGGAAAGGGCTTGCGGATGGAACAATCATCGACAACATGATCACATTCTTGATTGCTGGTAAGCCACTTGTTCCAAAGCCACACCTACCCTCCATAGGCAGGCTTGCTTACGTATTAATTACAGGTCATGAAACAACGTCGGGGTTATTGTCATTTCTTTTTGCATTAGTCTTGACCCATCCAGAAGTGTACCGAAAGCTACGGCAAGAAATCGAGTCTGTCCTACATAACGATGCACTTACCCCAGATCATCTCCAGCAATTACCTTATACCAAAGCGTGCTTGAGGGAAGCTTTGCGGTTGCAACCACCTTCTGGGGTGTGGACAGTTACACCAATCATCAAGGATCCTTCCGTTCCGATCCTCCTTGGTGGGCAGTACGAAGTCAGAAGCGGCCAGACAATATTGATCGTTAATCCGAAGCTACACAGGGACCTTGAAGTATGGGGTAAAGACGCCGAGGAATTCCAACCTGAGCGAATTTTGGATGAAAACTTTAGGAAATTACCAAGAAACTGCTTCAAGGTGTGTGTTTGTGTGCGCGCAGCATCGTAAAATGACATAATTGACCGCCATAGCCTTTTGGAAACGGGCTGCGGTCATGCATCGGTACGTAAAGTGACGAATTTTATCTCGCATTCGTTCTTTCGGTTAGATTATAGCACATCTACTTCTCTGTCCACGCCTCATGAAAATCTAGCCACTAATGTTAGGCTGAATAGGGATAGGGAGCGATTTTGCTATGCAAGAAGCTATGATAGCGACCACCCTTTTGTTTCAAAACTTCGATTTCCAGCTAGTCGATCCTGATTACAAGCTCGGTGTTCGCCAAGCTCTAACACTTAAGCCGCATGACTTTTCATTCATGCTAAGTTGAGGCCAAATATCAATGTTCTAACCCTACAAGCCGACCTTCTCAGGCCGAGTGCCTCGGAGTTTCAAGGTCCAGTGCCAAATCCAATCCATGAAGATCAACATAACAAGGAATCGCTGGAAATATCGAGGTCAATGTCAATTCTCTATGGTTCTAACATGGGGACCTGCAAGGCACTAGCCGAAAGTATGGAGGCTTCAGCACAGCAACGAGGTTTGAGATGCGTTGTGAGCTCGCTTGACGAGGCTCTTGACCTCGTAGACAATGGTGATGTTATTATCATTATTACAGCGAGCTACGAAGGACAACCGCCAAATAAGTGTTCTACCTTCAGCCGTACCTATATCCGTGGTAACGGAGTGGTAATTCGATTATAAATAATGCTAGAGGATTCATAAATCGACTAGAGAACTATGAAATGGGGGCCCTAAAACGCGTAAAGTTTGCATTGTTCGGATGTGGTAATCGCGACTGGCACAGTACATTTCAAAGAATCCCCAAGCTAATATTTAGCTTGATGGAGCAACGCGGCGCTACCCCTTTAACCCCTCCCGGCTCTGTCGATGTCGGCGATGGCACCACCTTTCAAAGCTTCGCGACTTGGCAGACGGATTACTTTTGGCCAGAACTAGCTAAAGTCAAAGGCTTTGAGGAGGTTGCTGAGGTTTCAAATTGCGTTGATGTATCAATGAATCAGAAAGACCTGACCTCAAGGCATCCTTCAAGCTTTGACGTCAAAGTAAAGAGTATAGTCCAGCTCACAAAATCCATCTCGCGCCCAAAATTCCATATGGAGGTAGAGCTTCCGAAAGATGCGACCTATGATCCAGGAGCTTACCTAGAAGTCTATCCTTGCAATTCAAGCATTATGGCCAATAACCTTTTGCAGGTGTTCAAAGCAAGAGGGTATTCTACGACGGATCCTGCGATCGTCTCAATTAGAGCAAGTTTACCCTCCCAGATGAATTCACAGCCTCTAATTTGCCGAGTAGCAACTAGAAGTACTGTCTCGAGATTGCACAAACGCAGACGCGACGAGGAAACTTGAAGAGAAGGATAAGTATTTCACCCACGCCACGGGGTATCAGCCATCCATTATTCAATTGCTGCTATACTGTCCCTCAGTACCAATGACGCCTGCAAAACTGACTGGAATGCTTCCAACGATCCAACCTCGGCAATATTCCATTTCTTCCTCGCCTTTGGGCTGTCACTCATCTTGTACCATTACGTAGTCGCTCTTTTCGGCGGAGGGCCCAGACTCTGAGAACCAAATTCTCGGCTTAGCTTCTAGCTTCCTTGCTACGCGCGAAGTAGGTGGCAGTTTCAAAGCTCCTATTCGACCCGCTCAACAATACTTCCGTTTACCACAGACCTTGGAAATGATATCCACACCCATAGTGATGATCTGCGCTGGAGGCGGCATAGCGCCATTTAGAGCCTTCGTGCAGCACCGCGCAATACTGCTTCGCTCTCAAATTGACACCCACATCCAACTCGCTCCAGCAATCCTCTTCATTGGATGCCGGAACGAGGATGAGGCTCTGTATAGTCAGGACTTTGGAAATTGGGGGCAGGAAGGGGCAACTGAGTTGTACTTGGCATATTCACAGCCAAAGGATACAGCAACGTCACCTGGATATGTACAAGATAGCCTTTGGCAAGAACGACAGGCCGTTGCCAAGGTATGGGATTCTAGAGCCAAAACCTTCATTTGTGGTGAGCCGCCGGTGATTCGTGATGCAAGGGAGGTTTTAAAGAGGATTTACAAGCAGGTTGCGGAAGAAAGAGGTGCGCCGAAAACAGACCGTGAAGTTTATGATTGGTGGACCGAGGAACGTAGAGATAGAATCGCAGTTGATGCGTTCTGACTTCGTCGTTAGTGTTAAGAAGGGATTTATTTCATAGGGGCCAACACCTCACATGATTCAGGAGTTCTTTAAACTAAAAAAAAATCAAAGTATAAAACTTATTATTAATGTTTAAGTTTTTATTTTATTATAAAATAAAATAAAATATATTATAAATCATGCATTAATAAGGTTAACCCTTTTTTTAAACTATGTTAGTTTTTTTCTTTTAGTTTTTAATAGTCCACCAAGACGTTGTCCCTAGACGTCATCTCCAAACGGCGTCTCTAAACAGCGTCTCTAGATGGAGTCGCTCGATAGCCTCATAGTTAGCTTCTCCTACTCTTCAATCAACTATTTCATGATCAGCTGAAGTCTTTGGTCCTGGTCTACCACTTTTATTCCTTAATTAAAACAAAAACCTCTGGCCATAATAAATTATTTTATTTTTTTTATATGCCTTTAAGTTATTTTTAAAGTTGAAAAACCTCCAGTCACGCTTGGATACCCGTTCCAGAATATTTCTAGGTTGCGGCGTAGCCTTAGCTTTTTCCAACAGCTCAAGGGGGCGGGTGGTCTTAGTAGGTAGAGGAAATAAGCGGTAAGCACGATGGTATTTCAAAACTGAATGATAACGTGATTAGCTTGGCCATCCGACTTCCTGCTGTGCCGATACATTACCTCAAGACGTAGCCAGTCAAAAGGGAAGGCTGGCATGTTAGTTGTCCCCGCTGCTGTCGAATCCTTGCTGGTTCCTAGCTTTTTCGGCGAAGGATTCTTGCACCTTGAAACCCAGCTCACCGCATTGGCCCAGCTCATTCTGATTTCCAATCCTCCAGCTTTCACAGTAATATTACATACTAGTTAGACAGGGTTCTGGGGTAAGGTTTGTGAGTATATAACAGCGCCAAGCCCGCGTTCCTACATTTTGCTTGATGTGCCATTCATCGGCGATACAATGGGCCTAAAATCTAACGTGCACCCAGTGAAGCTCTGCCTTTTCGGCTTGGCAGGGCTTCACATCTTCAGCTATGTTGCGGCTACAGCCATCCCGCCCCCTACAGGGCCTTACCACGTCGGAAAACTCCGACGTACGGTGCATCACTACAATGACCACGATCCCCTCGCCCCAAATAACGTCAGCACGGCGTTCTTAATGACCGTCTTCTACCCCACGCTGCAAAAGCCGGAGGGTCCGCCACGACCGTATCTATGGGACGGGGTTGCCCAATACTACGAGGACCGGTGGAACTACACCGAGGGTTTTCTGCAATCCCTCACGTCAACCCTCCAGTACGACGCCCCCTTTCTCGATGGTGCAGTCGGCCACTCGCCGTTTCCGACTCTCATCTTCGGCCCCGGCG
>JAPUUL010000839.1:0-13487 GCA_029590625.1 Lasiodiplodia mahajangana
CGAGTTCGAGCGGCTGGGCGCTCGCGTACTGCACCACAAGGTGCTTTGGGCTTGGTAGGCGAATGAACGGTATAGCGATTTCAGGGTCTTGGATTAGCGTGGTGCCACATAATAGATAAGTAGGCAGAACTCACCCATCTATCTTTCAAGCGACTGGAATCAGGAGGTAGGAATGGCAAGTACCAAGAAGGAAAAGGGCAAACTTCACTACGAGAAGTGATAGTACGACGCTATGTAACAATAATATGGCGTTGGTGGACGGCAGCGACGGAAACCACTTGAGAGCGAGAGCTAGTCGTCGGCTAGGTTTGTTAATCGCCAAAAGACGATGGATAGTCCTATTTAAGCAGCATTGATTTTTTATCCATTTCTCAACACGCCCGTAACTAACGCCGTTTTCGCAAGGCACTGTGGCATAAATTGAGTGGATCTCAAATTGTAATGGGGTTGTTCTCCCACTCGACCATGTACCCTACTCACCCTACTACAAGGTGGTTCGCATCACGGAACAAATTGAGACTCTAGGAGAAAACGGAAATATATCCATGTAGTGTAATCGCGCATTGGCTTTGATTTACATAGCCTCAGCACTTCTTAGAGTACAATTACAGCAAGAGTAAGAGCACAGTGCCAGGGCCTGTAGACTCATCCATACCCGCCGTCTCCATGTCTACTTCACTTTTGTTCTTCTTTGCTCGTAATATACACTCTCACGCCCATATATCCATGAGAAGTTCCATTTCCTCTCATCCGTCGACCAGAGTGCCTCCACCATAGAAGAAAGGCAGAAGCCAAAGCTTACTTTCGCAGAAGCTCGGGGGTATCTCAGAGATGCAATACAATTGAGAAGAAGAAAACGCCACTGAAGGAAAACGCCTAAACGACATGGAAAAGCAGATAGCCGATTCAAAGAGAAGAGGAACAAGCCATAGAACGGTAGGGAAATAATAACCTAGTTCGGAACGTAAATGAGCCCTTATAAAATCTTTATTTAAACGGCGTTCTTGGCGGCGGCCGTAAGGAAACTTCAGCAGACTTCGACGTTTTCGGCGAGGCGGATGAAGACGGGGCAGGGATTTGTGCTTGCCGGACAGCACTTCTAGCCCAGTTCGGAAGACGTGGCTCCTTACTAGTATCAGAAGGCTGCGATGGCGAGTCTCTAGCTTTTCTACGCTCTGAAACAGCGCGTAGAGCCTCCTGGTCGTCTTTTTGTTGGGTTTTGAGTCTCCTACGCTCAAATACAGCTTGTAGTGCCTCGCGGTCATCCAGTCGACAAGATTTATTTTGGTCGAGTTGTAGATCTTTCTCTGCCTGATTAGAAGTAGTCGACAATCGGTGTATCGCAGTCTGCAAATGCTGTGGGCTGAGGTTAGTCAAGGATGTCATGTTGATATTCTTGAGTTGGGGTTTCTACTTCAGGGTCACGTGATCGTCTTCGTGAATTCCAAGACTCTTTTTTCGTTTTCCAATCGGATGATTTCATTTCTTTCCATGCTTTGAGTTGTTGGTCGATGGCTTCTGGCGTCATAAGGCTTAGTTGCTGTGGCGAAATGAGTCCTATGCAGATACCCTGAATGAAGCATTCAACGGATGTTGCCCGCATAATCGCCCATTTCATCGCGCTTCGTTGTTCGAGGGTGCTATGCTGTATATTATCCCATAGTGCGCTCGACACATCCAAGCCGACCTGATTTCTTATTTTGGAGTCGGGGAAACCAGAATTTGTAGCAAATGCCCGACTTAAGTCTCCCTGGATGGCTGACAATGAATCCCAGTCCGAACCAGTAATATTATTAGCACCATGAGATTGGCTGGATGGAACTCGAGTATGCACTTCCGCTCCTGGGAGCTGCATTGGAAGCAAAGCCGCCGATGGACCTGGGTCATAGGAGGGTTGCCCACTGGATGGTACCGATGGATGGGGGGGGCATGTAAGCTACGTCGAAACTTGGTTGAGATACAGGAACACCATCCATCCAACTGGTATTATTAGTGGATGAGGGTAATGTGAAGGCCTGGTCTGTTACCGGAGGCCTGGTAAAGGAAGGTTGTAATAAAGCCTTGCTTGAGCCAGCAGATTCGGGGAATGGAGGCTGCGGCATATATCCACTACCGGCGGATGGTTTGGCGAAGAAGGGTTGGCCTGAGGGCCCAAAGCCACGGCTATAGCCATCAGGGGCATTTGGATATGCGGACAAATGTGCAGGTAAAGGCTGCCCAGATCTGCGTGATTCGTTTTCCTGAATCATTTTATCGGCGATAGCGACATCCTCGGCCGACAATTCGGCATCCTCAACAGCCTCTTCCTCAAAAACGTCCATCATCTCTACGGCCCTAATACCCTCTCGTAACTTGTCCTTCCTCAAAAGCGCATCGAGAACTTCGTCTTCACCTAGGAATGGATCTAAATCTTTTTGCTGTGTCTCTTCCGGCATGTCCCATTCCCCAGTAAATCGCGGTGCTTTAGGGATAGGATGTTTCTTGTCAACAACCCGGGAGGCCAGTTGCATCTTCCATATCGCCTGGTGTAGTAGCTTCTGTTCAAACGTGCCCCCGCAGATGAAACGGTACACAAACACTTTTTTCTTCTGCCCAATCCGATAAGCGCGACCAACAGCCTGTTGCTCGTTTTGGGGGTTAAACTGGGCATCAAAAATAACAACCCTATTTGCACCAGTAATATTTAACCCAAGAGCACCAGCTTTCGTCGAAATGAGAAAGATATCGATATTGCCCTTATTGAAGCGTTTGACCATGTTTTGGCGGTCCGCCATCTGTGTTTTGCCATCTAGGCGCACGAATGAGAGCTTCTTCATGCGTAGTAGTCTTTCGAGGAAATCAAGTATAACCGTGGCATGGCTAAACAATAACACGTAATCACCCAACTTTTTGCATTGTTCAAGAATCTCGAGCAAAATCGTAATCTTCCAGGACCATGTGAAATCGTCCTCCACTCCTCTGTTCGCGTTGCGTATAAGCGCCTTTTCTTCGCTGATCAGTTGTTGGGGCAGTGTGGCTGTCTCAGTTTTATTGTTTCCCTTCCCGTCCATCCCTTTCAACTTCGCAAGGAAGATAGAAGGCGAAGCACAGATCAAATTCAGGTCGTGTATTGCGAAAACGGGTACTGTTGTCGAGTCAGAGGCGGTGTTTTGGTGGTACCGTATGAACATTTCGTATGCCTGTCGCTGCAAGGGTTTCAGGGGAACAGTGATAACGAATTCTTTCTTGGTCGGTACGTCGTGCTTCAATACAGCACTAGTAATTCGACTCACTTTCGGAGATACCTCCGACTTAAGAACGCGTAACATTCTTAGCGCATGTCGTCGCTCGTACGCCGAGCTCTCCACGTGAAGACCTTGGTTGATGGGATTTGCATATTGAGCACGGAACTCGCGTATATCACCTAGGTAATTGGGAGCAACCCAATTAATCATCGAAAAATATTCTTCGACGTTGTTGGCTAATGGGGATCCCGTTAACGCCACTCGGCTAAGCGTTCTGAAGTTGGCAGCTGCCACATGAGTCTTAGCTTTCGGATTCTTCATCATGTGTGCCTCGTCCGCAATGATGATGTTAGGCCGTTCGAGGAAAATCTCGCGCATGCCGTCTTCGTCGACAAACGCCTTAAAAAGATTGTAACCAATGATCATTATGCCGCCCCGTTCACCCCAGTCTCGAACAGATTGAGCACGTTTCTCTGCACTCAGGATCGCATCCACCTTGAAGATATCACCAAGCCCATGATTGTCCGGTAACCAGCTTAGCATTTCATCCATCCAATTGTTAACAAGGGTTGCCGGACAAAGTATTAAGGTTCTTGACTCCCGCATTTCTTCCGGGATTTGGGAAAGAACGGTAGCGTTGCTGGAGGCGGATGCTTGGCCGATAGTTACTAGAAGAGTGAGGACCTGCATGGTCTTTCCAAGGCCCATGGTATGTGCTAGCAGGCAGCCTTGTCTTTTTTTGGCGACAACTAGCTGATCCCACATGAATCGCACTCCTGCTATCTGATGTTCTTTAATTCGACCGGCAATTTCGTCGGCAATGTATATAAACCCTTGGTCGTCTCTTTTGCTCTCGTTGACGATAATGCTTCCCTGTTGACTGCCTAAGGCTTTACTGCTTTGTGTATTAAGTCGTCTACGGAGAAGCAGACGACGACTTTCCAACTCCGCCGCAGTAGTACGATCCTGCTCTCGAGTAATAGTTGCTTCAAGGTTACGAACAACCGCTTTGCGTTTCTTCTTCTTCTTCTTTTTCATGCTCGGGTTTTGCAAATTATCCTCGGCGTTTACATCCGTGTTAGTGCTCATATCAGCGGAATCTGAGAGAGAATCTATGTCCTCCTTTTTCTCAACACCCGCATTAGGTGCACTGGCAGGGACGTCATGTTTCTTGTGTCGTATCTCGATTCTTTTCCATTCGAAGCGATCACTTAACCTCTGGAGGAATCTGATAAAGTTGTCCCATTCATCAGCATACAGCGTGTACAGTTGCCAAAGTCTTTGCTTTCCTCTATCATCCAGATTCTTATACAGGCTAAGCCTGTGGATTGTGTTATCCTTATATGTCTCGAACAAACGAAGTAAGGTGTACGCCGTAAGCCCGTCTTTCTTGATATCGGTATTATATGGCGCTCTGGGCCAATCTCTGTCAAGCGCAGGGAGGACAGGGTCCAACCATATCTCTTTAGGCCGGTTGAAGTGGGCTATAGAGAAGATAACGTTAATGAACGGTTGATCTATCGTCATCAACTCATTTGCCACCTTTCGCTCAGCAGACGTCAAGTCGGTGATGCCCATAATCAAAGGAGAAGCCGAGGTGCTCTCTTTGGCCTGACTAAGAGCTTCCCTCGAGCTCAATTTGCCATCTTTGTAACGGATTATGTGGCGTGTAGGATTAGGGGGAGTTGTCAAGTCGATGAAAATAGGCTGCGTCGATTTTGACGGCGTTTTGTGGATTTCCTTGGAAGGCTCCGTGGGTTCGATCTCATTTACTGTATCCATAATCTGAGACGCGTCAGGGCGTTCTTTGTCATGTGGCTCTGTGTTGGCATCCACGACATTTCCATCTTCGATGCGATCCACGTCTGGGTCGGTGTGTTCCGCGTAGTCTTGTTCTCCGGCACCCAGTAGAAAGCCGTCCTCGCCGGCTGCGGGGATGTTTAGTTCATCGTCAACGATGAAATCTTCCAAATTATCTTCCGAATCGCTCGTCAGAATCTCCTCATCGGCTTCTACAACAGGTTGCGGTTTGGAAGATTTATCTCTTGGTTTACGGCGTCGACTGATTTTGGCCGGTTCAGACGGAGAGGTAAGAATGCCGATTAGCCAAGAACGGTGCTCCCTATCGAAGATACTCGGCTCAAAAGAAGACAACGAACTTTCTAGCTCCCCTACACTACGATATTCGTTTTTTTGAATGGTCCCTTTCCATTTCGCAATGCGGGCTTCAAATCCCCGAAGGTCCCGTCGCGCCCTATCTATCGCGTCCTTTAAGCCAAATCTCCTCCCATCATTCCAAATGCGATTTGCTTTGCTGGCGTACTTTGGGAGTTTCTCGTTTTTCCATTGCGAAGCCATTTGTTGTAGCACCCTATCAAAGGTTGCGTTTATTTCGTCCACAGTCAGCCCCTTGGGAGCAGACTGCTTCAAGCTCTTCTCGTTCTTCTCAGCTTCGATTTCTCTCCATGTATCCGAGTCATATCCCATGTCGTCATCTGAGTCTCCATACCGAGGCAGGACCTCATCGTGATCTGGATTGTTCGAACCTGGGACAATATCCGATTTTGCAAACCTGGTTCGCCGGCGCGAATTTCCACGAAGTAGCCGACGTTTCATTAATCGATGGGTCTGAATCACGCGCCCAGGCATCAGCCGGGTCGTAGGAATAGTGTTTATCTGCCTGTCCTCCTCTGAAGGCAGTTCTGAATTACCAACATGATCGAAATCGACGATGTCAAACCTAGTGATGGATTTGCTTCCAAGATAAGCACCATCAAATAGATTATCAGAAACGATATCAGCATGCTTCTCCTCGGGATCATTCTCGACAAACTCCGCTGTAAAGCCCACCACGTCCGCCTCAGTTGCGATATGTCGATTCCTAGCAGGGTCAATTTCCGTAGTTAAAAGAGTAGGGGCCATTCTTCGTTTCTTGGTTGGTTGTTCATGCGTAATTGATTGAGATCGGTCATTTGGCAATGTCGCAGATTCGGATGTAGGAGCTTTAGGATGCGGAACATCCCTAGACCCATTGAGATCAGAAATATGCGACTCTAATGCGCTATCCTCTTGGGCTTCAGCGAGTCGCCCAACGTGGCTTGGTATATCCTCTTTATCGTCTTTGAATTCGGAAGCTTGCCGCTTCCGATATGCGCGATACCTCTGACTTTGCAATCGAATGTCATGAATGGCGTTCCTAAATGTGGACTTGTGCTTCAAAATCTTGATTCCGAGCTCGGCACATAGTTCGGTTTGGTCATAGGTCAGTAGGACTTCGCCGTCCACTTCATTTTCACGGAGGGCTCCTTCTAGTTGGTCGAGAGGTGGAAGCTTGAGCGGCGTTGATGACGGATGCCATGATCGTTTGGATGTGCAGATTTCCTGCACGACTCTATCAACATCCCAATCCCAAGGATCATCCATCTCGAAAAGAAGGAACCTGTCCAGGCAAGCACCACAGCAACATCTACCTCAATTGAAGGCTATCTATGTGATTTGATCAGTTTAGTAGCATCCCAAGGGAATGAATAGTTCGGTCTAAGCGCAAAGGAAGACTTGCACAGGCCGAGACACCGTGTAACACAACGACGTTTATGCTCGAGAAACTTACGTAGGTTTGTGACAGACAGCAAGTAGGCTATATAGCAAAGCCTTAAGCCGAATATTGCCCTTCTCTAAGTTTGTTTACAGGTAGTATATAGAGCGTATCGAGTTCTCTCGTGCTAGAAGCGAGCAGGTCGTGACCAGACTCAGATCGCAAGTCAGACTGCGCGTTGATGTACTACTGGACTTGAGGATCACCACCGGCGCAGCTTCGCGGGAAATTTATAGGGATCGATTCGGAGGTGTCCGCATACGGGAGACAGGAGGCAGTTCGTTTGTTGAGAGACGGGGGAAGTAGATGCGCCTGGTGCGGATATGACGTTGGTGTTGAAAGGAGAGGTAACGGAATGTCGATTAGATAGGTGCGGCGAGTATCACGGTTCGAAGGTAGCCTGCATATAGGTAGCCGTTAGCAATAGTTGGGAACAGAGGTACGCACGAGGGCTTCATAGCTCACACGTACCTAATAGATAAATGGCAACTGAGGAGACTAGGTAGGGTATAGACTAATCGGCGCCGAGAGAGAGAGAGAGAGAGAGAGAGACCGAATGTCGGGAGGACGAAGATACCTGTTACTTGCAGTTCTGTTCCGCGTAAAAAGCTCGTCGAGGAGGAAGTCGCAAAGGTTCAATAACAGAACGCCGTACCTGCCTCACGCACATGTAAACATAAATATTAGAAGAAGGCTCTAGATATCCCAAGGTAGGTAGGTAGGTAAATAGGTACCTCAGGTATCTATTGAATTGAGGTAAACGTTACTCGTTCAGGTGGGACGGTTTTACCATGGGATGTCACTGCAGCACTAACACATACATTGTGAATTCTAAAGTTGGGACCAACAGTCATATACCCTTTCCACCTCGTTATTCGGCCATAGCAAGGATTAAACATTGGCAAGGCATAATTGGAACGAGAAGGCGCAATAGCACATGCACAACAAGACTTCTAGAACGCGAAAAAAAAGATCTATGAGAAATCTTGCATTGAGACGGACGTGTCCAAGGTGGTGTTAAGGTCACTATTAGCGTGGGTAGGTGATGCGACTCGGGATTTTGCATGCAATACCTAGGTCCGTAGCCAATGTGCAACTAAATTCTCAAAATAAGTTTCTAGACTATGTAGACGCGCGCGACAAAAGTCTCAGTGCTGTCCCCGCATCCAAAAGTCCGCGCTGGGACACGGAAACCCCACATTCTCACGTGACCCCGAAGTATTTCGGCTGCGACAGCATCACATCATTCCTACTAATCCTACCTACGTATAATTAATTTTGCTCGTTTTTTTTTTGTAATTCGAATCCTTTAATCCAACTTAGGCATTCAATTTCGATTGTGACATTAATACTGAAATAAGTTTAGTGCCTATTTGGTTGTTTCCCAAAAAGAGACAAACCCAGAATAGGTTTAGCCCCCTTATTTGGCACGCTGAGAACGATCCAAATCCTAAATAGGCTTAGTAGGTAGATCTATATAGGGCCTGTACTACCTACTCAGATACAGCAGCTGAGGTATTACATATATATGTACATATGTATGCACATCGTTACATGCAGATGTCCATATCCAATAAGGTCCTACAATACCTACGCAGCCGGTATTGATTCGGTAATACCCTTGCCGGCTGCGAAAAAAATTCACGAATCGACAACCTTAAACAGGCATGTCTTTGGAGACAAGACTCTCGCCTCACGATGTAGAGATTCCACTCGGGAGCTCATGTCGAGTAAATCATCGTCAAGCTCTCGAGGGGTCGAATGGGAGGAAGGCGGGGGAGGGGTAAAAACGTCTAGATACCTAACATTCAACCTCTTTACTAATAGTCTACCCACAGCCTCGGTATCACATACAGCCAAGTTAAAAAGTCCCTAAGTACTTAAGATCTATACCAGGTATGGTACTCAGGTACCTTACATCAACATCAAGCTCAAATTGGCCATACATTTTATTTCAGGTTTATTAGTTGGTCGCGCGTTTTGAGGTGTTATTGTTGAAGAGTATCATGTCTATTTATCTCCCGATATCTTCGACGTCTTGCGTCGGGTCAATGGGCAATCTGGCACTACTCAGACCGGGCGAATTAACCGGCGAAAGGACACCTGGGCCGACAACCCTTTCTATCCGTTGGCGAAGAAGGCCATCGATAAAAAACCTCCATTACCGACCACCAAAATCTGGAGCCGAAAATATCGCGAGGTACCTCAGCCGAGGACAACTATGAATATGAATGAACGTATACCTACTTAATCTACCTGCCCTGTCTACAACACCGCGTTCTGGCTCTCTATAGTGAATCGCGGGCGATAGCAATACTCGAGAATACCAACAGTGACATCTGCCGGCTCCTTGTCGTCGCAGACGTGCACCTCGGCTAGCTTGGTATAGCCCAGCTTAAGATAAAGCTGCTCTCCCATCTTAGCTGCTACCACTCCTTGATCTACATGGTCGAGATCAGCCATGGACATGCCCCATTTGACAAGCGTAGTCCCATGGCCACGCTTCCAGTAGGCGGGATGAACCACGACCATATCCATCAGTTGGTCACCACTTAGATGCCTAGAAGGTGTTACTGTGTAAGCTCAACTTAATGACTTTTCAGGAGGGCTGCTCACTTCTTCTCAGCGGCGTCACAGTCAGCATCTAGCTGTTCAACCCTCCACTCCTTCTTGTCTCGGCCTAACCCCCTGCTGAACTTGAGGTTGGGGTTGTCGTCCGGATCTAAGAATTGGCCACGGCGCTCGGAGTCCGGCTCAAATTTCCAAGTTGCGACTCCAACGATTACCTTTTCTCCAGCGTCATGGGTAGGTAATCGAGTATCAGGGTCGATCGTAGCGCCAGACTTGGTAGCCTCATTTGGGTCGAAGGAATCCTCCACGACGACGGCAACGTAATCGGGGCTTCGAATGATGTCGGCAAACATCTTTTCGTAGGACATAAAGGTGTCCCGCGGGAACTCTTGATGGTAGGGTCGCTCCCAGGAGAAGACGGGGGAGTAGTAGAAACCCGATGTTGCTACTACAGCTATGCGAGGGACATCTTGGATGGTGGCAAGGCGCAAAGCCCCTAGTGGAGGTGATACTGGAAACATGCTTGGCTTGGTTGCGGGAGTACTACTAACCATGAACAATCCGTAAGTTCAGCCTTAATCTATGTTGACAAGAAGTTGGATTGTATGCTTTGTGATTCACGACTTCGTGCAGCTTAAACTGACATATCATTTGCCGAGCCCCTACCATGTCTCACGACATAACAGCCAGGGAGGTTCTTCCAATGAGCAGATGTTAGATATTCAAATTGTGACTACCCTGCGTTAAATCCTCTACCATCCCAGTTCATATGGGCTTCCCCACCCCGTGCTACCGAGGATTCAAACGCACCTCTTATTTTATATCGTTCGGCCCCTTTTTGAAAATTTCTTCCGAATTAGGACCTAGATGCTGAACTATTCGATAGCACTAGTCTTCAATGCTCGACTCTCAAGTGTTGGAGAACATGCGAACATTTATCACAGCCGCTGCCGCCACCACACCTGGAGGGGCTATCATGAGGCTTCAGGAGGAGGTTATCACGGGACCTAGAGGACTTAACAAATTGGCTATTCTTCTATATAGGTAAAGTAGGCTAGAGAGAAGGTTTTAGGAACCTTCGCACAACAAGAGTCTATCACATATCCCATACTAAGGGGTCCCTGACAGGCACTGAGGAGCTGCGTAAGAAATTATATCCCGTGTTCTCGAACTACAGGTTTCTTATTTCGCCCACGAGGAAGGCGTAGACGCGTTGTATAAACACCTCAGCGATGACAATCAATTAGCCCAAGTTTTTGATACCCTGTGAGGTGATGTTAGTAAGGACAAGCCGCGTAGACCAGTGCCGTTGTGGGAAGACGTCGACTCGGAGTTAAGGAATCTGGCGGGAAGATTGGTTAATTTCGATCCGGCCAAGAGGCCGACTTGCAGGGCTACAAGCATATCAGGATCATCCTACCGGCATACTATATATTATTTAACTTTTTATATATATCTATGACTATCTGTATTTCATCACTCACCGTTAAGCAGAAGGGACAAATAACTTGACGCAAGTCGAAGAGCGGTTTGGTGATAAACATGGCTTAATATCGCTAGCGGCATGAATACGGTGCATGCTGAAAATCTTTATTTCGCCCCATGTATTCAATAAAGCCGTTCATATACAACCCAATCAAGAACCGAATTAATTGACGTTATGATAATGATTTTCTAGTCAAAAGCAAGTACACAAGCAGTTCATCTATATCAAGGCTTCTATTTTACATAGAGTTGTTCGTAGTTGATACGAACTTGTATTTAAGCTGGTCGTATACCACCAACTAATCAGCTTTCCAGCAATACGAAATTAGTCCTTAATTATCTTACCAATTAGAAATATTCAACACGCCCCTAGGATCATACTTAGCCGCCATGTTACATCTCCATATGCTTCAATATCGTAGAACGCCGTGAAAAGTGGTAAGTGTTGAGAAGGGCGTTAGAACTCCTAATAGATAGTTTTGGTAGTAGACATTTTTGACATCATACCAAAAGGCGATGACGAGGGAATGGAATATATATCGATATACTTAGTACGTAGCGAGGACTCCCGTTGTCTAGCATACCTATGCGTCCCCAACGAAATGCCGCCATCTGAATTAGGCCTACACTCGCAGCTGCAAATACGAATAGTGAGTTGGACTTTCTCTATTATTAGCATGCATAGCCTAGCGGATTAGGAGGAGTGTTATTGTAGGAAGTTGGTAACAGCAAGGAGGTTACGGGCTGAAGGTAAGAAGGTTGGAGCCCGAGAACTAGGAGTACATTTCTAGGTAGCTAGCGGAGGCAGCGAGGTGATGGACGATGGGGGCTTTATGTAGCTTCCTATGAAGTCAATGTGACTAGGAGAATGAGGAGTGCTGTTTCGCTCATGTGCATCTTTGTATATGCGAAACTAACTGGCGCGGTCGCCCTTCCTAGCATCACGGCGAGTTACCCCCGAAGCAGCTAGCCGACTTGCCTTATGTAGTCAATGAGGGATAGGTCGTTACCTAAATAGAAAGGGTCAACGAGTGGCATTCTTAGAGGTACTATAGGGGTACTTGCGGTTATGCTTATCTAGTAAGTTCTTCGGCTCCTGCGCATCAGCATTGTTCACTTAATATACGACCTTTACCCTCTTCATGTCGATGTTTCTCTTCATCTAGTAATTTCTGTAATATTGGAGTCTCTCTCATCTTTGAATGTAACCCATGCCTCTGCGCCCCGAAAAGGGTGAATAGGGGGTAGTAAATATTATGGTAACCATTATCTTAGATCGAAAATAAAAGTTGCACAGTATATATCGTGTTATTATTCTCTAAGCACACTGTCGCCTATAACTGGGCTCCTCAAGATGTCGTAGTAACCTCTCCGTTACAGCGTAACACCTTAAAAGTACCTACCTATCTAATGCAGATTCAACTAGTCACGATTATGCAAAAGTGGGCACGGCTCACTGTGAGTACAATGTTAAATAGTTGATTCCTAAGCGACGATAACTTCTAACGGCGCGGGATCTATCTAGGTACCTACTTAGTCTAGTGACTTCACCTCATTAATAATTGGATCGCGGGGCTTATAAGACACGAACCTCCTCTCTGGACATCTTTTCTGAGCAGAAATTCTACAAGATTTCTTCAAATATTTTTAGTTATTTCCACTTCTGGATATTTATTGTATCGAAGCATCAAGTTAATCGTTTTAGGAGGCCGGTGATCGTAAAAGTCTACCCGCTTCCCTCCCCACCCCTCATTAATACTCAGGAGGGGCTCCATTCACTCAAGCCCTTTTTCAAGCCGTTCGTGAGCCACGATTCGAACAGTGAATTTCAAAGCCGACAAACATCAACCAGAAATGGCGGACTACCCGCCTGGTATCACGGCCAGCGAAGGGGCTAGGTTGACAGAGGTGACCAAGGACTGGGCGCTCGCCCACGGCCTCACAGTCCGACCACCCCCGGCCGTCATCGCCGCCGAGGTAGATCCCCAGAGTATACTGGCCACGGCAGTCCCCGTGACACTGTTCCCTAGCCCCTTTCCGAAGGTCTGTTTCGAGCAGGGCATTGCCGTGCAGAAGGCGTACAACGAGCTCTATGCCTCTATCAGCCAAGACGAGGATTTCCTGGCTCGAATGGTGCAAGAGTACGTCGCCGAAAAAAAAAAAATCNTGAATATTGAGGTCGCACACATAGTGGCGCATGTCCAACGCTGTTCTCTGTATCCGTGCTGATGTGTTGCAGGATAGGAGACAGTGATGATTTCATTACGGAGTTGTGGAAAGTCCACTTGCGGGTAAAAGCAGAAGGCTACGTTCAAGTATGCGCATTCATGATCTTAAATATCCGGCTTCGGGTTAACCAGATCATAGCACAAAGGTTTAGGCCTCTTCAGATCGGACTATATGGTCCATCAAGATGCGACTGGGTCTGGGCCCCAGATCAAACAAGTCGAGTTCAATACCATCGCCTCATCCTTCGGAGGTCTCTCATCTCAGACTTCGCAGCTTCACAAGTCAGCAGCCCTATCCCATCGATATAATGGCAAGGTGCTAATAAGACTTAGATATCTCTCATCAACCGAGTATCCCTTACTCGAGAAGTCAATCCCAAGGGG
>JAPUUL010000084.1:0-30352 GCA_029590625.1 Lasiodiplodia mahajangana
AGCACCTGTTTGACGCTCGTTTTTTCGTCAAGGACTGTTACGGCGAATCACTCGACGACGTCGATATTGTGTGCCAGGTCGGATTTGATCCCTCGCCCATGGGGCGCAGTGGCTTCGACATCGTTAGCATGATGTTCTGCATGCACTACGCATTCGAGACAGAAGAAAAGGCCCGAATGATGCTGCAGAACGTGTCTAGCGCGCTGAAGAAGGGGGGCCGGTTTATAGGGTGCATACCCAACTCGGACATCATCAGCAGCAGAGTTAGCAAATTCAACGAGCGGATCAACAAGAAAGATGGGGGTGCACGCGAAGAAGGCGAACAACCGTCAGAAGACAGAGAGGAAGGCGAGGCCGAAGAGACGGCAGAATGGGGCAATGACCTGTACAGAGTAAGATTCCCGGGCAAGACACCCGAAGATGGTGTATTCCGCCCGGCCTTCGGCTGGAAATACAGCTTCTTCCTCGATGAGGCGGTCGAGGAGGTTCCTGAATACGTAGTGCCATGGTTAGCATTCCGAGCCATCGCCGAGGACTACAACTTAGAGCTACAGTATCATCAGAGTTTCAAGGACATCTGGGAATCAGAGAAGGATGACCACGTATTGGGCCCTCTTAGTGAGCGTATGGGTGTTCGTGGGAGAGGCAGGGGTCCGCTATTAGTTTCGCCGGAGGAGATGGAGGTCGCCAACTTCTATGTGGCATTCTGCTTCTATAAAGTATAGATGTCGTCGTCGTCTCGCGTGGGCATCCACGGATGCGTGAGCAGCAACATTCAAGAGTCTTCTCCGGTAATAATGTGTATATTTAAATGTCTAACGCGAGGCTACTTTATGAATTCCGCTACCATTTCAAATGTATCCAAGTCGAATTAGGCATGCAGTCATGAGCCGGGGGCGTAAGTATTGTGGACCAGCGCGCGTTACCAGTGGTTTGTGCCGGGAGTTTGTGTGCGGTTGGGTGCCTAAGTCGTCGTCACATGTGTCGGGCTGGTTTGAAATTTCGAAAGTCTGCAAGCAACTTGTAGTCTAGCATCTTGGGTCATCATAAGCACAGTCTGCCATAGCTGCCCGGATCGTGTGTGTGAGGCCTCAGCAAACTCTTCCAGCTTCTCTCATTTCATACCAAGGGGGGTGTAGACATCGATCTTCTACTTCTTTATAGAGGTAAAATCTTAATAAGGATATCTATGTAAGAAAAAAAAAAACGCCGAAGAGCGTATTAACACAGTGGGTGAGATGACTATCCTCGTAAGTGTCAGAACTTAGTCTCACTGTGGATAGACAGGCTAGCCTACAGCTGGGTATGTACATAGAAGCATAGTCTAGGGCTTAATGGAAATATCAATTTATTCCTGGATTTCTCAGGACACCATATTTACAGCCAAACCCTATCACTACTCCACGGCTTGGTTATATGGTCATCCAACACTGAGGCGTCTAGCATAGAACTCGCTAGGATAATTACTAGTTAATTCCTCAACTGGCCGAGCTCAACAATAGACCAAATCATCAATAGCTCCCGAAATTAACCATCCTAGCATTTACAAAGCAACAGCTGTTACATTCTACCCAACCAGGATAGCAAAGCTACACAAGCAGATAGATGTACGTATGTATCAGGCCACGGCTATGGACAAGTCCCAGTCGATCGATCTTCACCGTAAATAAGACGTGTCTCGCTTACACGGCATAATACGTAGGTTATGTTTAGAAAGAGAACACTTACGTATAACCAGGCAACATGTACTAGTCCTAAACTATGTCCACCTAACAGTTCGAAAATTGGCCTAAACCACATCAAGTTGGTCTAGCGCCCCACGGACCAATCATTCCCAGAGGACCAGCTAAATTTCTTCCAGAAAGAGAAAGTGGAGAAGCTTTTGAGTGCATCGCAAAACGTCGCTCGAAGTCTGGGCTGTGTGTGTTACTAACTAAGCGACGATAATATGACAAAGCTTTCATTCATGTTGTACGGCAATCTAGTCCCTTCTTCGTCTCTCCTCTCTCTCTCTCTCTCTCTCTCTCTCTCTATATATATATACATATCTATCTCTTCCTGTATATATATGGGCACCAGTTTCCACCAGCCAAATCTCCCTCCATACCACTTCCCTACACCATCCACTTGCCGTTATGGCTTGCCTACTCTGCTAAACACCACAGGTTAGCATCAGCAGTCTTGCTCGAGTCGAGACAAATATAGTGGAGGGTTCCAACAAATGACCCAATGATTTCTTGTATAGTGTTATCCCTCAGCCCTCGGCTACGAACTGATACTCCCTAGTCCACGCGCCAGTTCCGAATAACAGTGCATCCTGCTCGGAACGAAGGTTGCTGCCCGATAAAGAGATGTCAATGCATCCAATAGGGGCGTGGCATCTTTCCAAAGCAGTTGGGGGAGCTAAGCCCGCAAAGACCCCCATGAGCCGGTCCTCGTGGTGGCATTGAAAATAGGATAGAGGGTTTAAGTTGGAGGAGAACAGGGTGGTGGGTCCCAGGTCTAGTGTATATACACGAAGGGCTGGTGCTTCCGGGACTTGAGTTATCAAATTATCGGTGTCATTATCTCCACTCGGGGAGGTCGGGTTATCACGGCGTATGCTCATCATCTAGTTGGCGAAACGTTTGCCCTCGATCTCTACTAGAAGATTCTCAGCCTAGAAGCTGGGCGGGGGACTGAGGTTCGTATGGCCGCAATGAAAAGCGAGCCGAAAGGGAATTCGTATGACACATTTTATGAAATTTCCTGTGGATGGTGGTTCACGGGACCTCCTGGTTTATTTATATGTTAGGCGCGGCAGGAGAATAAAGCGAAACAGAAGCGATCTCTTTGCCTACAAACACAGAAACGTACGGGACGAAACAATATGGTAAATTGCCTAACCTTAGTAGGCCTCCATGGCCTAGTTGCTATTACGTCTAGACGAGACTAGGCCATTATCAAATATGAAGAGCTACTACATCAGGCTACGAACACACAAATAATTGGGTATTATGACTCTCGTCAATTTTCCTAGAGTCCTCGCTTCGGGGGCCGGGCTACCTCCTGGCGGAGGTAACTCACGTGTCCAATGAAACGACCTCCCCGGGCGCTATCTTATTTGTAGATGAGGCGAAAGACCGAAACTATATTATGTAGTGATATCTGAAATAAGAAACGACCTAGCGTAGTAGATGGGTATACCTAGGAAACATGGAGAAAACCAGCAACGGAGCGTTGGCCATGTGTATCCGGGGCGTCAAGATGCATGCATGGCATCACTGTGCTTTGTGGGTGGTATATAAACCGGGGGATGTAGCCGGGGATCTGACCCGGGACGGACGCCTGGGACAACAATGCACATGATTTGGGGCCTAGGCCTAGAATACCACCTCCCATGCCGGAAAGACTCGACTAAACCTACGGCTTATGGCCGACGATACGCATCCTAGTGCACTAGAAGGGGATGATGAACTATTGGAGAGTGATTGTTCATTGCTGCGGAAACTAAAAGGGCTGCGGTGCGTTGTTATCATTGGGTAAAATGGAGGCTGAGAGGAACTGGGTTCCTGCTCTCGCCATGTAGTGTCTCATCCGGATGCCCTTCCGCGGCTTGGATGGCGAGCAACGATGCAGGTCCAACCTAATCAGTACCTCGAACATATAAATCGGGCGCGGCGTTGCATCGTAACCCCCACTAACACACCGACATTCAAGATTTAAGCCGCCTGGGTACACCAAAAGATGTCCCCTCCTACAACTACCTCGCTACAGTTTAACTACTCTTGTCGTCGTTGTCGTTGCTTTGCCATTTACTGTAGCCTTGCAGACAGGTGTGTGTCAGGCGCACCAACCGACTTCGCAATTCACTTGTCGAGAAACCGTTGTCTACATCGGTAGCTGATTACTGAGTTGGGTAGTAATAATTGATGTTTTAATATACCTAATTCGCCAACACGATTGCTTAGCACGCTGTGGGTGAGATTGTATTACCGCGCTTAATCCGGTTGCATATGATAGATCACATCGGCAGTGCCCCGTCGGAAGGATTCCGACTAATAAGCTAGCCATCTCACATTTCGTGCCGAGCTGATGCCTACGCACTGCTACTAAGTAGATCCGTCAGCAACCAGACGGCAATTTCGGCCCCGAGGTGGGACAAGGGTCATCTGACACCAAGTTTGAAAGCCTTCTCTCCTACTATTGACAAGCGATCGGCAGAACGAAAACTTTCCGGGTGGCACAGCACGCGCACAATCTATGTATGATTAAGGCAAGCATTAGATACCTAGACCAACACATCATAGGGGCCAAAATCATGAAGCCGGGGAAAATAAACAGAAATGATGCTGGGTTTAGCACCGGTTGGACTTGGATCTCGAGGTTATGATGGTATGCTGAAAGCGGAAAGAAGCTCCCTAGTTAACCTGGCTGCGATGATATAATTCTTGTATTACGAATGTGGTAAGAGGTACCTAGGTGATTATAAAGAGTCAATTAAGCACTTATGGCCCCTTCAGATTTTCCTCCGAGCACGACAAAGTCTAGGGAATTTAACTAGTTTCTCCCAATTCATCCGGTCAGAAAACAGAAAGGCGTGTAGGTCCTCTTGGGGAGCCCAAGTTGTTAGTACTAAGGTTGATATTCGAGCAGCTTTTGAAGGCTAGAGTAAGTGATCACAGAGACTTTGCTGTCTTACACCTCGCAGTAGTCAACCCCCGTCATTCTAGTAAGTCCCAGGTGATGTGTTCCACATAGAAGGAAGACAACATGAATGAGTAAATACCACCGAATCCCATAGACCACTTTACTAACTCTATCGTCCCTTTGACTTTTCACGTCGGCCTATAAGAAGCACCCATGGCTTCTGCCACTTTGTCTTAGAGTGAGCCCGCCACCGCGTAAAAATTAGAAAAGGAACAATCCCGTGGCTTAAATCTTGCCGGCAAGCATATGCGAGAGGTAAAGAGGGCCTAGAAGATAATTTCGTAAGACGGACGGCAGAAACCAAGGTGAACAGCCCACATATTCGCTGCCTGGATAGTTCAAGGCAAGCAGTAGCTGCCTACACGGGGCTCCGCACCAATTACAGCAGCGGGCGGAATATAAATGGTGTAAGTGGGGGAGTTCGCCGTGTTGGTGATGTAGATCGAAGGACGGGGAATCCAAGCCACGATGCAGGGGCCACGATACCGAGCTGATACGCAAACAGTCGGTACCTACTATAGTAATATAATCGAGCAGCCCACCATCCCCTCACACGCCAACGGTTGCGGCTCTAGATCCCTAGCCTGCTAGATACTTCTATCCATTNGGGGGGGGGTAACCAGCATCCAGGATTGTAGGTAAATTCCGCATAACCAGGGGTAAGCCGGCGCAAATTCGTAGATTGCCACAGGCCACACTCCGTCTAGCGAGCTCGTGTTTACATAAGACATCCGACTGCCGACCAGATAAAGAGGCTTATAGGTGGGAACTACAGAGAGACTATACTCAAAACACTCTTCTTATGCTCGAGTGAGTTCACGTAGCGGCCCTTCGAGTTCAGAAGAACGGATTTAGATTGAAGCTCTGATGGATCGTGGCCTCATCTTGGGCTTGAAAGAGCAGGTGAGGCCTTAAAGAAATTCGGCCCAGCCAGGCTGGACTGATTCTACCCAACTGCCAATGTAGGTTTTAGGATAGCGATGCATTCTTGTAAGTTCATAATTGGTATAGACTATATATTGTTTTATTGCGGGTGTCGTTTCAAAAAGTCGACATCGTAGCTAGGTCACCACACTGACTCCCGCCAACACCCCCAATCTAGAGTTCACCCGACAACGCTGTGATAAGAGACGAAGGTTTATGTGTCATATACATTCAGAATCCTACGTCTTAGCACATCACCTGACGGCTCACCGCCTGGTAGAATTATCGTGGGACCCTATGTTGTGTATATAGCTAGCGATTGCCTCCTGGTAGGCTAAGGCTCCCTGCGCAACAATGAAAGTCTTACCTTACCCCTATAGTTGGTCCTGACACTGCGAAGCAAGAACAAGGGCGGCGAGATCTCTAGTAAGCGGAGGTCCGGGCGCGAACGTGTGATGAAGAATATAAATAGACTAGAATGAAAGACATTATCAAATGAGGCTACGAGTCTATGCTGTAAGGTTGTCCGATCTATCGAGTACTTAGGTGGTGGTAGCCAAAGCTCCCGTAGTCCCTATCACACACCACGTCATCGCTATGACCATCACTACAAATGCCGTGCCCTCTGTCTTACACCATCCAGATCATATTCAAACAGGGGGGAAGTTTAGGTCACAAAGAAGGTCAGGTACATGATTTCCAGGGATGCTTAAAATTAGTATTCGCAGTCCTATATATACAGACGGAAGCGAAAAGTAGGCATTGATCATAACGCTATAACCTCCGTAACCTGTGAAATCGGCTATATATGTGGTCTTCGCCAACCCAATTCCGTGTTCCCATAGACCCGAAAAGGCCGAAATATTCCTCATGTGGCTGTTAAAGTACCCAGAGATGCCGCCCGCATCGAACGTCTTAAGAAATAATTAGATAAGAAAAACAAGCTTTCCCTCGTCCCATTTATCCATGTATCTCGTAGCATCAAGGCGCCCGAGCAACCCTTGTTTCAGGAAAGGTGTTCCAATCGCAGCCGGTTTAAAGGCTGTGCATGGGGCTGGGATTCATGTGAGCGTGGCGAGCATAGCCCTCACTAACTTGGGAGGCGGACCTAATGCAAAGACCGAGTTAGTCGAATGAATTCCATAACGAGTCGGCGGAGAACCCGCAAAGGGCAGTAGAGCCCACCTTCACTTGCGATACTTGGGCACGCTGATGGACATCCTACCTTTCTTGTCCTTCTCGATGCGCACCCCGCGCCTCGGCTCCYCGATCCTCTCGTGTGGTATCGTTACTGAGAGTCCGAACACGATGGACAACTACTGGGGCGCTCGCCCTGATGGCAGTTTCATCGTTGGCGGTGCTGGGAGTTATAGGGATCAGCCGGAGCTCTGGCGTGGGAATTTCGATGATGCTTCGTTGATTGAACCGGCCGTTCCGGTCTTTAAGCAGTGGGCTAGCAGGAACCTCGTTGGGTGGGAAGACGCTGAGATGAAAATGGAGAATGTGTGGACGGGTGTCATGGGGGTAAGTAGTCCTTTTCNTTTTTTTCCCTTTTCTCTCCTTTCTTGTTTCTCTCTTGTTGGCTTGCCGTGCCCCTACTCCCTTGAATTTATAATTCTCGGCTCTGTTGCTAAATCTATGCTCTTGGGGTTGAGGATTAATGTGTCTAATCTAGTACACTCTGGATGACCTTCCACACGTTGGGCCTGTGCCAGGAAGAGAGGGCTTGTACATTTGCGCCGGCTTCATCGGTCACGGAATGCCCAATGTACTCCTCTGCGCCAAAGCAGTTGCCAAGCTTGTGAAAGATGATTATCCGCTGGCCAGATCAGGCGTCCCGGGCTGCTATGAGACCTCTTCGGAAAGGCTGCGCAAAATTACCTAGATAGCACGTGTCACGGCGGCCTAAAGCAGGATCAGCGGTCCGGGGAACGACGAATTTAGTGCAAATGCTGGAGGACAATTGCTGGCATGCACCCAATGAGAAGTGTGTGCTGATGTCATCGTCAAAATCTACGAAGGGAAATATACGAATTAGTTTTGGAGATGACAGACTCTCGCGGGAAAATAAATGATAGATTTCAATGTAGTGGTTTTATAAGCTGCATGTTATAAACGCAAGACTACCGAACCTCCAAGTATTCAAGTAAGTACAGCATAGATACCTTTTCAAAAGCTTCCCAGGTAGGCATTTATAGATGTTAGCAAGAGGTATGAAGCGAAGCACTGGAATGCCTCGGAAATACATATGTATGTGGGCAGTACCTTACAAGGTTGTAGGTACCTCTATCTACATACATACCTAACCTTCTACATAATGTATATACCTGAGGTACCTACAGTACTACTGTAAGGCATCTGTGTTAAAATTGACCATCAAGCCACGGTTCACTTACTGTATTGGGATAGGTAGGTGGATACGCCCAATCCAGGATGTCCGGGATGTCGCGCAGTTAGATGGGTCAAATCTCGTTGCACCTCATTTGCTCACGACAGATGATGCCAACTTTGCCTCAACTCAACTGTTTCCCAATGCTTTTCTTCATCCCATTCTCTCTCAAAGCCTGACTGGACTAAGCGCCTATCGCATATACACTGCGCACATCTCGAGCATGGCCTGTAATAATAGTTACAATTTCGTCAATTAACTTTGTATAAACTTTGTGTGAGTCGCTGTCTCCAGTTCCATCCCTTATCCTATGATATGCTGGCGCGAGGAGCCTTACATCTCACAAGTCTTGATTTAAAGTTTTGGTTGCTTTCCTGACTGCACATGCGCACCAGTAGTAGCCTTCCAGGCCGCGCGAAATGTCACGATACTGACCGCTGCATCAATTATTTATTTAGGTTGCAAGTGTACACGCATACCATTTGCCTCTTTCGCAACCTCTTTCCCCCCTTTTCAGCTCTTATATTTAATTCACCGTTATAATGGATCCCGATACCCAAAATACAGCGCCGCATATTGCCAACGGCCCAAATTCCCCTGCTGACGACAAACCTGCCGAGATTGACACTCCAGTCCAAGAGCCTCAGCAATCTGCCAAAACGAACGAAGAATCAAGCCAAAACACCGTTGCCGATTCTCCGAGCAGCTACATTCCTCCGACGGAAGATCTTCCAGCCCAATCCCCGAACCGCACCACTGATTTCGATAGCCTCGAACATGGAGAAGAGTCTGGCGCTGCTTTATGGGACACGGAGGCAGCGGTGTCAAATCAGAATGGGACCTCAATGCCTCATGATGAGGAGCACGCCACTAACGTACCAGAACCCGCGCCGGCCGATCACACCTCGAAGCACCTGAGTACAATGTCGTTTGCCCGTACTGTATCGCACGAAGTGAGCTTCAATGACGACGAAGATGCGGAATGGAATCTCCAGCGCTCTGAGACGGATCCCTTCGGTTTCATGCCAGAGAATGAGAGAACAAACTCGTTTCCCGTTGTCCCACAAATGGAAAACCCAATAACCGAGCAATACCCACACGCTTTGCTAGCAAGTCAGGAAGAAGACATTCTGCAGGATTTGGAAACCGAGAGTCCCCATATCGACGCCTCTGCTTTTGAATCGCATGCTATTGATCAGCCGGAGGACAGCCAATCAAACGAGCTCAGGGAAGAAGACAATTCGTACCAGAATACGGCCGGTGGTGAATTCGTAGGCACAGAACAAGTACCGCCTGACACGCGATACGAGGAGGGGTTGCCCTTAATTCCTCAGCATGATACAGTTGAAGCAACTATGAACATACAGACGAGTTCGGATGCGACAGATCTATTTTCTCAAGATGAAACTGGTGGTGCTGAGGACGATTTCTTCGCCCAGATACAGGACAGCCCCCGCCTACCTACGGATAATTCAATCACACGGACTTTGCAACGGAAATCTACGAATATGGTAATAGGTCAAAGTGTTGACTCCGAACCTTTGAGCCCGGCGGAAGATTCTCAATCAAACAGGGTAGATATTCCAAATGCTAGCGTCAACGGAGACTCTGTGCACTCCCCAGACGGAGGAGCCAAGATCATAACCGACAATGAAGACATCGACGCGAAATGGGCTGCCGCTTTTGACGACGACGACGACGAGGGCTTCTTGTTGGATACGGCTACAGAGCCTAAGGAGCTAGACCCTGCTGATATCTTTGGTAGTGATGATGAGGGATTCCTGGATGATGATGAAGAGCCGACACCGATGGCGCCTTCACAGACACACACTTCGCACCCCAATCTCAATGGTCCCTATGAACCTAAATCGGCTCAACAGCAGCCCTATTCTACTCCAAACCCGTATGCGCCGCCGCCTCCTGCAGTGCAGGCCCCGGCAACCCAGAAACAATCACCTTCCTACGCTTCAAACATAGGTGTGGGATATAGCGTCCCACCTCCAAAGCCGGATATGCCCAAAGCCCAAAGCTTCGTGAGTAAGCCGAAAGGCGGATATCAGTCGCCTTACGACCTCCCGATGGAAGTTGTCAAGCCAAAGAAGCGAACGAGTTTACAACAGCTCCCTCGAGTTAATGCTGCGTCGCCGGCACCCCCTTCTGCTCCACCGCCTAGGAGTGCCAGTGTGTATGCACCATCCGGAGGATCAGTCTCGAGCTTGTCACCCCCCGGCTCGAGTCATTCGAATCAACAGTCGAGTTTTGGTGTACAGAAACCCACGCCTCAGCTAAAGTCGAAGCCGAGCTTCTTTGAAGATCTGCCTGTCACATCCAAACCTCGTCCTTCGTCACGTCACACAACGCATCCTTCTCCAACACAGCAAAATCCTTATGCACAACTCCGAACGCCGCCCCAAGGGCCACCGATGAGTTCTNCCATTGATATCGCCACCTATTGCGNCCCCCGCCAGCTCAATCACAGTTGTCCCCAACGCAAGCTGTTGGTCTTCCTTCACTAGTTGCCCCTGAACGTGTGAGCCCTTACGCGTCTCTACAATCCGACGCTCCCAGTCATCCCCAACCGCCTTCTACGATTAACAGTCGTTACTCACCCGCCCCTGCTCATCCTCCTGGTGCCAATGGGACAGCTCCCGCGCCAGCTTCAGCAAATAGATACTCCCCAGCACCACCGAACTCTCGGTCGTCTAGCGGTAGCTATTCCGCAGTTCCTCCTCCTATGCTAGCTCATCAACCGAGGACTTCCAGTCCACTCGCCCATTTCGAAATTTCTCATGGGAAGTCCGAGAATAAGCTTGCGAGCCCTACCAATGGGGACGGTGGTCCTTTGATGCGAACCAGTTCATCTCAATATGAACACCGTGTTACAAGGGTGCCGTCACTTCCCCCAACACAGGAGGTAGAAGAAGAACAATCATTGGACTCACCGGCTGATGTGTCCGCCAAAGCGCTGGGCATTTTCCCACCCGAACCCAGATATGCTCCTTCCCACGCGAGGCATACACCACCGCCACCCTTAGGCATTCCCCCATCAAACCCTCTCTCCCCCCCTAAGCGCTCTTTATCAAACTACACGCCACAGCCCGGACCCGTTACTCCTGTGAAGGAGACTAACATCGTCCCACCGCCGCGATCGCAAACGCAGTCTCCTGGGTCAGTATATGGTAATCGAGGGGCTTCAAAACCAATAGAGTCTGTGCCTCGCCCGTCTTCCGCTCATGGGCCTACTTCTCCACAATCCGTTCTTAGCCCACAGACATCCTATCCTACTGTCCGTGCTCGTGGTATGTCCCAGAATCTCAACCTAGTGCCTCCTACAGATGGCCAAGAACTTGATCCTCTGCAGCGCTGGCGCGGGGCGCCTGTTATCGCATGGGGTGTTGGAGGCTTATTTGTATCAACATTTCCTAAAGATGTCCCTCGTTACGGTATAAGTTCCACTATTCCGCAGATCATTCGGAGTCCTGGCGAGGTCAAAGTGAAACATATGAAGGATATTCAGCCTTTAGAAGACCGACTGTCTAAATTCCCGGGCCCGTTGAAAGGAAAATCTAAAAAGAAGGAAGTCAGTGCTTGGCTTACAGCCGGCATCGATGGTCTCGAAAAAGCATTGCCCAGCATGTCGTTTGGGCAGCATGTTTCACACGAAGACAAGAGAGCAGTCGAGCGAATCCTACTGTGGAAGATTTTAAGAGTATTAGTAGAGAATGATGGTGTTCTAGAAGGCAACCCTATAGTAGAGAAGACCGTCCGTGACGTTATCTCTCCCGGGCTCGAATCTACTAGCACTGAGCTGCCCTCCGCAATCTCAACTGGTGTAGGCCTCACGGAGATGGCCACATCAGCTACTACCATGCAAGCAGATGCTACAGATTCCACAGCTGCTGAGTCAATACGGAGGTATCTTCTCCTAGGCGATCGCGAAAAGGCAGTGTGGGCGGCGGTGGATAAAAGATTGTGGGGTCATGCCATTCTGCTATCCAGTTCAATGCCAAACCCTGAGCTTTATAAGCAGGTCGCTCAGGAGTTCATTAAGAAAGAGGTCAATCATGCAGGCCATGGAAATGAGTCCCTTGCTTCCCTCTACAGTGTCCTCTCCGGTAATTTTGAGGAGGCTGTCGATGAACTAGTGCCTGTGCACGCGCGAGCTGGTCTGCAGCTGATGTCTACTTCCACTTTTACCACGTCTCAAGATGTGCTTGCTGGGTTGGATAAATGGCGCGAGACGCTAGGGATGATACTCAGTAACAGACGGCAAGGGGATGGCCAAGCTTTGCGATCTTTGGGAAATCTCCTTTCTGGATACGGGAGGGCTGAGGCAGCCCACATCTGCTACATATTTGCCAAACATTTCGCTATATTTGGTGGTTTGGACGACCCTAACGCCAGCTTTGTTCTTGTGGGAGCCGATCATCGACGTCAGGCAGACCAGTTTGCTAAAGAAACCGAAGCACTTCAGCTCAGTGAAGTATATGAGTATGGGCTTTCACTTGCAACTAGCTCAAATGTAGCACAAAGCTGCTCCCATTTGGCCGCGTATAAGCTACAGCATGCTATGGTTCTTGCTGAGCACGGCTTTCGAGACAAGGCCCTGCATTATTGTGAAGCCATATGGAGCGCTATTACATCGCAAACGAAGAAGTCCCCTTATTTCAACCCTATACTAGAATCTGCGGTTGATGATCTGATGAGAAGATTAAAGCAAGCTGCTAGCGAAGAATCATCCTCATGGATCACTAAGCCTAAGATGGACCAAGTCTCCAGTAACATGTGGTCTCGGTTCAGTAAATTTGTTGCCGGCCCTGATGATGATGGGACTGATAATGGAGCACCTGGAGAGGGCGGTGCTGAGGTTGGGCCTTTCGCACGCATAGCTGGCGGGACGCCTACGGTCAGCCGGTCCCCCTCGGTTTCTAACTTTGAGGTATACGGGACTAGTCCGTCCATGACCATGAACAAGAGTTCCTCAGCATATACTCCAGTTACCGCCCAGTCTCTGTCTTCACCGTATGAACATACCAATGCATATAATCCTACGTCCCGATCGTCTATGGAGAGAACATCAGGCGAAATGCGGCGAGGCTCTCATGATTTTGCAAGGCGAGGTTCGGATATGCAAAACGCAAACGCCAATCCCTACGCACCCATATCCATCAACGCGGTACCTCAAAATCCCTACCAACCCACAAGCCTAACTGTTCCAGATACGTCACCCTATATGCCCATTTCTCAGAGCCAACCATCAGATTCTACACAGCCATCTGATGCCGGGCCAATAGGGTACCAGCCCTTTGGTGGCGACCAAGGTCCCAAAGGCGTTAATGTTACCTACGGTGCGTCGGAGACTATGCCACAAAATCAAACACCATCGAGTGATACTGGCTTCAGCTCGGGGTACCAGCCTTATGGGGCTTACGAGCCACCGTCGAATAGATTTGAGCAGCCTACAACACAGATAGATACTTCTACTAGTAGTTACGAGCCTCCTTCGTACCAACCTTCCGGATTTGAACCACCATCTTACGAACCCGGTCCAACCGATGATGAGGAATCGGAAAGCAAGCCTAAACCGAAGAGTTTCATGGATGATGATGATGATATTCCTGGTTTGAAACCCACAGAGAAGAGCAAAGCCGAGAAAGACCGAGAAAATGAGGAAATGTTTCGCAAGGTGGCTGAAGAAGAAGGTGAGTCTAATCGTGTCGAAAAGATGCAAACATCTACTAATAGATCCTAGCGAAACGGGCTGCCGAAGCAAAAGCCGCGAAAAAAAGCGGTTGGGGCTTTGGTGGATGGTTTGGTGGCAAGAAAGAAGCTGCCGAACTACCAAACAAGCCTATCAAAGCTAAACTGGGTGAAGCAAGCAGCTTTGTGTACGACCCTGATCTAAAGCGTTGGATCAATAAGAAGCCAGGGGCCGAGAATACGCCCAACAAGGCTACTCCGCCTCCGCCGCCTCGTGCTGCTAGCACACCCCCTACTAGTACTATGTCAGCACCACCAATCGGGATCATGGCGCCACCTCCCCCCCGGCCTACACCCCCTCCAATGACACTAAGTAAGGCCATCTCCCAAGAAAGCTTGAACGCACCAGGTGGCGCTCCCCTCATGGCGCGTTCTATCTCGAATCAAAGCAATGTAAGCGCGACGGGCGGCCCTCAAAGTGCGCCACCCAGTAGACCAGCTACGAGTCTTAGCAACGCCAGTAGCATTGATGACCTTCTCGCAGCAGGACCGCGAAAGGGTACCAAGAAGGCGCGGAAATCAGGACGTTACGTGGATGTCATGACAAAATAAATTACTTTGATGTCATGAGTACGATTTTCAATGAACAGCTTTGCAGGGGCATAACGGATTGGCAAAGAGGGGTCCATGGTATTAAAGATACAGGCGTGGGCATATTCCATGCTACGTCTCGGCGTTTGTGAATTTAAAAACAAACATTCTTCATAAGTTGATGTATCATAGACTTAGCGATTTTGTAATAATGTGTACTCTTTCTCGATCCACTCTACGGGGCTTACATTTGTACCGCAACTAACATCCCACAGGTCATAGTTGATATTGATTTTTTTGCAGAACAAGGCGAATATTGTGGTCGTCTACCCTTTGCTTTCACGCTCATACTTGCATACGTGGCTCAGCCGTTGCCTTTGCATTCAGGTTACACCTCCACGGAGTNGTTACCCAAGTGTCTCGGAACCGTGGCATCATTCATAACCAGTACGCCTTGGATCGGTATTCAGAGTTGGGAGCCGATTCCGGGAATGCACCTCTATCAATATCGCTAGCTAGGTTGCCGAGTAAATTAGTCAACATGTTGTCGAAAGGAAAGCTATTAAAGATGGTTAACGGGAGAGAGAAATAATGATGGAACGGGAAGAGTGCCAGGCTCGGATCGTGTCACTTTGCCTGTGAGGTATATAGCTGTATATTGTTTACGTATTTCATAGCCATTTTCTGGGCCACTGTGTAATCCAAGGATTAAATGGGGATTAATTATTGGTTACTATATCTTCGGAAAGCATCAAGGTTGGCGTCGTCATGTCTATAGTTTTTTATATATAATTAACATCATAATAGACTAGAGCGCCTTGCAAATATATATAATATCATATTAGTCTAACTATTTACCGGCGCTATATCGGCTTCTACACAGGCGCACCTGGAGGCCAGTGGGGCGACCTTTTTAAGATCACATCGGGATGAAGCGGACTTCCCTCGAATCATGGATACTCACTTTCTATATCATATGCTCGGTTGACCGTCTGTACTATGGCTTGGAATATTGTCACTCTGTAGGTTCTCCGGTGAGCCTGTTACTATTAATACAGGGCCGCTAAAGTTAAAGATCTGGATAAGCTCTTTTTTGGTCGAACCTCCTAACCCTTGCGTATACGCAAATCCGATCACCACTTATTTGAGGCATATGCCGAACGGTATTGGAATATGATAGAGACGTCGGCACGGGAACTTCAAAATATCATAATACTATCGCAAAAAAAAAAAAAAGAAAAAACACGGTTGAGGCACCGGCTAGGTACCTCGCGTTAGAAACGTAGCAGAGGTGCAAGACGATAGCTCGGATGTTTGTATTTGCCGCAAAATATAAACAAACCTATCACGCTGAGCCGCTCATATATATTACAACATCTGATTTATTTACATGGAATCTTCTATAACATGAGTGGGCTCTGACTTGATATTAAGGCACGTAACCGGAAAAGGTGAACCGCCAATCAATGATATTACATGGAACAAAAATTGCAACAAATAACTGGTAGGACAAAGTTGTCGTACCACACGACAAATCTTTCAGCTGTAGTGCGAGAGCCTCGAGTTCCTGGTTATCTGGCAACCTTTCAAAATTACAGTACAAAAATGTGACCCGTGTATAAATGTTAGGACACATGTGTAACATGTGAGGGAGGCCCTTGGGAGGCAGGTAGTCGCAGGCCAGTGATATTATGATTACGTTCATCCGGTTTCGATGTAGTAATGATGATTAGGATTGGAACTGTAGACCGCCACCCTGGGTTTCCGTACCCATGGTCTATATTCCCGCCAGCAGTGTTACATGACAACAACTTTATAAGCTACTGATAGATACGATACATGTATCCCTTTAAGTCTCTGCATTTCAAGCATAACAAGATAGGACCAAGGGAGAAATTGTATTGTAATGGACGTGTAGCACACACTCGCCCACACCGTTCCTATTGCGATGGTTGCGTGAAATCGTCACACGAGCACGCAAAGTTATTCCTTCATCTTCTACTAACAGCGTCAGGTCATTTGTTGATTAAGGCAGTGGTACATCAGTGTTGAAAACCGTCTCCTTGGTAACGCGGGCTACTACACTAAACGCGGTAGCGAGCGAGTATTAATTCCCCAGACTCCGTGCTATTCAGAGATGGTCTATTAAGTCTATTTGTCTCGCTACTTTCAAGAACTTTGTACTTATACACCTCAATCACGTTAGTCGTTAGCCATTAGTACACCGATCTTTGACGTCGAGACGTGACGATGCTGCCCCACAGCCGTTCGGACGCCGTGGACAGTCAGAACGCCAGGGGCAATCAGAACGCCGCGAGCAATGCGAACGCCAGTGGCAACCAGACTGCCATGGTTAACAGGGCTCGGTGGCACATTAACTACTACCCAGATCCTAGGGATGGGAGATTACCGCCCGGGCCCCGGCGTTTCAAAGTGTCTATTCCGTATGCGCTTTTGGCGGCCTTTACTCAACCCTCACTATACAACCAGTCGCTGTATGTCCTCAAAGTCCCTGTCGCCCATTGCACGTTGCAGTTTTTCAAACCTGATGCCACGGGGAGACCGCAGGAGTTCGTGCATGCCAATCGTGCGTACTGGGACGGGCAGCCGACCGACTCTCATGGGGAGTTCGTATTCCCTGGCGAACGCGAGAAACTCAAAAGAGGTCGATACCGCATGCGCGCCGAGTTTCACAATAGTCAATTCGAAACGGAGGCTGACCGGGTCTGTATCGCTCCGTCAATGGCGAGGATTATTAATATACCTAGTATGGTTCGTGCGAATATATTACTTCAGAGTCTTCGATTAACTTATCCTTAGAGGACGAAATGACTTCCTTTCCACCCCCCCCCCGGCGGCTCCTCAAGACACGATGTGCTATTTCGAGGCATATAAGATGCCATGGCGCCTTGGTGCGCCGTTAGTATAGAGCAAGTTGGCCCCAAGCTGTTGCGCCTGGTTCCGATCTGTCGGGGGATTGCTAGGATTCATGTATACAGGCTGTCCATACATGATTTATTAGATTGTTGATCAAATTGATTATTACATACCTGGGAACTAATAGCGGCAGTTATGTCTGTGTCATGTGTTCAAAGTGAAAACGCCCTTAGAGCGCATAGATAGGCATGTCTTTGCCACTAATAATTACTCTCACGGCTCTTCGTCATTATTTGCAAAGTGAAAAACGTACGTCAATGATGATCACATGTGCATTTCACAGCTTCGGACAATATGTGCTTATTATAATCGCGCAAATACCTAAATTGCCAAGCCGCAATCTGCCCCGTTATTCGATATATAGCGAGTTGATTTGCGAGGGATCGCTCCTATGCTAATGGAACTAGGCAGGACACGCATCAACGTTGTCAAGTGTCACGGAACAAAACTACAACATTATGCCATAGCAATACTAAAAGTAGAGCCATGTCAAGGCTAGGACCACGACCGTTCATAGTTATTCATATACGACAATGACAGCGGCTCCCCAAATTATGGTCGTGTCGCTTTTGCAAATCACGTTGGCCACATTGCCTAAGAATTCTCACGGAACGTCTTATCATACAAAAGCTGATTTATGTGCCGCTGTTTGGGCTACGGATAAGCTTACTGATTATTGTAGTGTGTGGTAATTATTAAGTTGAGTGTTGTCTTGTTAGTACTGGTGATTGTTTTATTGCGCTCACATTGAAGATATAATGAGTATGCTGTATTAAGGACTCAGATACGAAATCATTGGCAGCAAAGAGGTAGCCGTGGCTGGCTCCTTGGGAACAACTAATATTATATGTCGCTGTTACGTAAAAGACTGTTAATGGATGTAATTTCTCGTTTGGACGTACGGGCTATGATGGTATTGCCATTTAATACCGAGGGAATAGGTGAATATACGTATCGTTCTCCCCTTACTTGCTCTATCATCAATATGGCTCGCGGATAGCACAGATGCCACACCAATCGCAGTCTGGGCTACATTGTGTATGATCTGGCCCAAACATCTGGTATTCGATCTCCCAATTTGGATTATAGTACCGTCTCAACGGGCTATAAGCACGCGACTGGGTGGGATGATTCACTTGTCGGGTTTTCTGACTCTGATTCTTCTTCTTCTTCTTCTTTTTCTTTTGGGCTGTGGACTGCTTTTGACTTGGGGCCGTTGTTGAAGGAGCAGTACTAGAAACGGTCGGGTTGGCAGTTTCAACCTTGCTTCCTGCTTGGCTGTTTCAACCTTGCTTCCTGCTTGGCTTGTCGTCACATCTCCGGTAATAATAGCGGGAATGACGTTGCTTGGGGTGCTCTGGTACGTCTTGTTAGACTGGCTTTTCAATGGAATAAGTGGCAGATGATGGTTTAATAGTGCCGTCAGCCCCCACCAGGCTTATTGGTATATGCAGAGGAGCTTGCTTTGGTAATGAGATAATACATACCGCCTGCTCTTGGTTGCCTTGATGACGAGGTGAGTCTCTCTTGTGTTGTGCTAGTGCAGCGGACGTTGCAAACTTCCTTTTGCAGTCGCAATGATATGTAAGCTGAGGGTTGCCCGCCATGGCTCGCTTAAATGAACGACTATTAAAACACTCGATTTATTGTCGAGATCTTTTACGTCCACTTGAAATGGTACCGGTGGGAGCTATAAAACACAGGGGATAAGGAACAAGATGTCTGAAGATATAAGACCCCCGAGACCGTCTTCCTTTACCAATGCCCCGCAACCGACCTCCAATCACATATCGCGGTATATGCATGCAGCCGAACATGGAGAGACAACGGGGATTACATGTATCCTCTTGCCACTCGTCTCTGGAGCATAGCCGCCATACCGGACCAGCAATACATATGACGGTCCCTTGTGAAACTCTCGTAAGCCCGCCTCTATGCTCTTCACGAGCCTATCACAGCCAAAAACCGCGAGTGCAACAACAACTAAGCGATGACTGAGATGCGTGATCGTTAGAGAAATGGAATGGAAATTTGGTAAGAGTTGCAAGCTACAAAGGTAAAGTGGCAAATCTATGTTTAGGTATGGCGGTCCTGTCCCTAGCGGTAAGTCCTAATGAGCATATTTATGATTGATTCGAGTCTTGCCGCAAAAAGGTTGCAAAAAACGAGATGATGATGGGCATTTCTCTTGATGATTTCGCCCGGACTTGAACCGGAGACCTTCAGTGTGTTAGACTGACGTGATAACCACCTACACCACGAAACCAGATGATTAGGTAATCCATATGTTATCAAAGGTGTTGTTGGCCGATATGAATGAGCGTTTGGGTCGTTTAGACTAGACGAGTAAGTAAGTAATCCAAGGCGTCTGAGACTACTTTAGTAGCATACAGGTGATAACGTACGTAAGTGGATATATGAATACGTTTTTCCTTTGAAAATGGAATGAATATACCTAACATGCGGGGAGATTGCAATTAGCAATCTAAGAGAAGTATGTCAACATAGGTAGGTAGGCCGAGGGTGAGGAAGATAATTCACGAGCTCTGCCGGCTCAGAGTGTGGCTCGCCCGCTTTCGATGAGGTAATACTATGAAGAAGTCGTTAAAAAGTCTATTGCGGGAAATTTCTAAACTAGATAGGTATTTTCAAGATGATATATAGTAATCTAAGGGTTGCTTGCATGGGGTGCCAACGCAGGTCACTAGAGCGGTGATAAATGAAGAAGTAATTGAACTTGAACTTGCAACACATAGTCACACGTCAAAGCGTGTCTTTAGGAGGCACGGAAACCAAGGCAAGTATAGGTTATTCGTAGTAGTTATAATAGGTACTCATACATAGATGTTTCTCAAATTCATGCCTCTCAAATTCACACGTGCACCGCGTGAGCCCCTAGCGGCACTAGATGACGGCCCATATGCTCAGCTCTTCGTCCATGTGCAGCTCATGACTCCCTCACCACTAGAGGTGCAAGTCATGGTGAGGCTCTGCAAAGCCGCCACAACGTCCTGGGGCAATTGGTTAATCGTCTGCTTATTCATTAGCGCATCTCACTCGTACCTCGGAGATCCGGCGGCTGTCCGCACCGTAGCTGAACTAATCAAGCGTTAGATAGATGGTCATCTGGCTGAGATGTGCCGATTTCTCTTCTGATAGAAACTTACGTTGAAGGAATCGTTCAGCAACTCGTTTTCGTTTTCGTTCTTGTTATTGCTAAGAAGCGAATTTCCGTTTCCAATTCCGTTATGGTTCGCGTTGCTGGCGCTGAGCGCGGGATCGGTCTCGTTGTCTACAGGCAATCAATCATGGGTTAGGGCTCTCCGTGAGACTATCACCTGTTCCCATAAGACCTACCACTGCCCATGCCATTAGATGAGTCTTTATTTGTCGGCGAGTCGCACCATTTGTTGTCCCTTGACCTGACTGGGGCCGCTGCGACGGAGGCGGCGAGGAAAAGGGAGATGATTAGAGCTTTGGCCTGCATCTTGAAATAATGGTATGCGACTGATCGGGGGCAAACCCGACTGAGGAGACGGTTTTGATTTGACTGGAACGTGATCCTGTTCAGGGAGAATTGCGTAGGCTTTATATTAGCGAGAGAGACGCAGCACCCGCCACTCCGGACGTCACCTCGGCAGCATGTTGAGGATGGACCTGTTCCGGACCACTCTTCTTACAATCATGGTTCCGTTCTGTGATGGGTGTTCGTCCTACGTATGCACGATGCATAAGTAGAATTATCATGTATGGGTTGCTAGCGAAGGTGCGTATGTATGTACATAGCGTCAATAAGATATGTGAATAGTCTCCGTTGCCCTAAGGTTATGAGGCTGGTGATTGGATAGTCGATCTGAATTGTTGCCGAAAAGGAAATCTCATCTGCAGGGCCCCGTCTGGGCACGCATAATAGATCTGGGAAACGTTGTACAATCTGGCGTACTGTAATTACGGACCAGGGCTTGCCGGCATCTCCATCTCGCCGGCTGGCACTGAAAAGTCGGGATATAAAAGCTGGTACCCGTGCCACGCCCCACCTATCTAATTACGCCTCCTGAAGATTCGGACTACCTATCATAGTAGACAGTAAGGCTACCTACTCACATAGGTCATGGGACGAAAAAACTGGCCCAAAGTACGTTGTAGATCACGATGAGTTATGCTATAGTCCATGTCAATTGCTAGGTATCTATGTAAGACGCTCGTCTCTTGATACTTAGACGAGGCTGCAATGTTTAATATTAAAAGACCATCCCTGGTCCCGATGGACGTGGATCATCACGGAACCCCTGCTGATCTTCTTCAGGGTGGTCATGTGCAATGGACCAGCACCTTGAAGCGTTCATCACAGTCAAACTTTCGGGGTTCAAACATAATCCGATATTAGGAAGTAGATAGGTATCATTCTTGGATCTGGGGCCTTAACCCGAGATGTTGTAGCGCATCTGCTCGACTGATGCCCAAGGATATCTTCATTCTACCATAGCTGCTCGTATCGACTTACGCTTTATATACCAAGCATTGCCCGCAGGAAAAAATGTGGGAGTGAGCGCTGATACGTGACAGGTTGAGTGAATCCAGAGATTACCCAATTTCACTTTCACAGCCGGGTTCTTGGCTTCGAGGGCATGGTCGAATCGGTGCCTGCTTCGTTGTTATCACTTTCTCCGCGTTCCTTTAACAGGGTTAGCCATGTTGTGAGTGAGTCAACTCGTATATCTTCGTCAACTTTGGCCTTTGATAACCGGAATTGGTGAATACTAAGTAGTTGTATTGGGGTTCCGCGCGTCGAAGACTTCGGCGTCGTCCCTTCGCGGTATGTCTGTAACGTCTAACGAGGAGTTAGCGACAACTACGCCTAGTAGTTCCGAAGTTACCTAGTCCACCTTGGAGAATTGAGGGCTAAGGGTGCTGGGTAAGCGTTTTAGGGAACTGGTGACGAGGCTCGAGAGTCGTTCAGACCGGCACCGGACAGCGCTTCGCCCCGCCGTAGAACCGGCTACCTGTCCATAACACACGATGGTCACAGAGACCTTAAGACGGCATAGTGTGGAGTTGCACGGTAATCTAACTAGGCGTTTAATGCGCGCGTATCCGTTGGCGAAAAGAGTGAGGAATAACTCGAACTCGCCCGGCGTAACCTCTTCTCTCTTCGGGCGCCGTGTATCTATACCGGACATAGTGCTGACGTTCGAGACGAGCAATGCGCGCGGGGTACCGACTGCGAATTTAAGAGGTTCACGAGTCCCACTGGCGATCCCTAGTTTGGTTGAGACNAAAAAAAAATGGCGAATCTTAAGGTGCCGGAGGAGGGCGTAGAGAATTGGAGTACCCAATGTTCCAGTTGAGCCTCAAGAGGACGCTAGCCAGTCAGCCCGGGGTATTGGTGAGCTTCGCAGTCTGCGCGCAAAAGACACTGATAGATGGCTAAAAGCCGCTCCCGGGCCTCCTAGTCACCGCAATTGTATTTTGAATTGAATGGTTGATTGCTTAATTCATTATTCACAACTGACATGTCTTGGGCTGGCGTATTTGCTTCTACCACACACTTGTCCGCGGGGAAGACCTAAGTTAGAATCTCGGGTACTACTCGTTTGGTGTCTCTGGTACCGCTTCTCCCCTCGGCACTTGCTCATTAGAGTTTCGATAGGCTATCTCGGTTGGTAGCAGGCATCTTTCATGCACTTGGGTGGCGTGGCACTTACTGTTGGTGCCCGGTTGCTTGCGACCCTGAATAACACGATTGCTAATCCTCGCTTCCTTAGATATGACCTTCGTAGGTTTCAGCAGCGTTTTCTATCACATGTATCAGTCTTCTATCCATTGTCGCAACGCTTTACGCAGTCGCCTCAACGATCCCGAAGTCATTATAGCTTCGTAAGCAATGTTTGCTATTTTATCATTAGGAGACCTCGACCAAGTGCGCTACTAAGATTCGCGCGAACAGGAACCGGAAATTTAGCAGCCCTCCTAGAAGCTCGCCAATCTAGAAAGACGCCGTGATACCATGTGAACCTTTTTCTCGCCGAATTTGATTGACTAAGGCCGTATTGGTAGTACAAACCATCGATACGGACATAGCAATGCCTTTTTGAGTAATAGCCTTCTCATCTCACGCCGGGTTTTTATAGCAACTCGGCACTGCCGTAAGGGCTTGAATAGGTCGGTACACGTGCGTGGTTATAAGTAATCGAGAAACACTTAAGACACTATTTTGGTTCTGATGGTTATTCCTTGGTCCCTGATGACTGCCCCAACGGAACATCCCACAACGCCACAATGCATTCATGTGATATAACGAAGTGGTTGCGTCCTATGCGGTACCTACTAGAAAGATCTCATCGTAGAGGTTGTGATCGGTTCCAAACACCTGGCCTCATAAGCTTATGTTCTGCATTTGTAATATCTCCGAAGCAAATTAACCCCGCATTGAGTGACAAAGACGCTCATTCGCGCCAAGTATCGCGGTAATCGTACAGGCGCAGGCTGATAGGAATCCATGACGCCTCCTGCATCATCACTGGTGACCTTGGTAACTTAGGCAGGGGACTTACGTGCCGTATAACACAGGGTTATTTTGCGTGATGATGACAATGGTGTTGGGAAAAAGCGAGTACAACTATAGAAAACCTCGCCTCTGAGGTGTGATATTACATCAGGCTCGAACGTAAAGCCAACTGCGGCCTCTTTGTTTAGATAGCCAAGATCATAAGATTGGCTCAAACCCCCGTGAGAGAAAGACAAAGAACCCGAGTTTAAAATTGTGCTCCGTAGATAGAGTGAGGCGCGGCTTATGATGGCTTTTGATCTTAATGTCTATGCGTATCTTCATATCGACGTTGATTAGAACGAAGCTAGGTTTCCCGTTTGGGGGTCGACTATATCATATGGTGATGGTATACAAAACTCTAAAGAGGTTTGCTACTTTCATACTATAGTCACCAGTAGAGTGGTATTGGGAATAAGGGACCGAGGCGCGGATTCTACCTTCAGGAGTGTTGCTATTCGTGCACTCTCACGCCCGCACAACATACTACAGATCAACTAGCAGGTGTGGCAGCACCTAGTAGAAGTTTGGTCCTCGTCCTCGTGCACTAGCAAGAATTGGGAATTCAAGATGTGCCTCTGATCTGACTAAGGGCATCCAACCCTCGCCTGAATATGCATACACATAATCAGGCTGAGCCAATCTTAGACAATATAGGCGTTGAAATGCGGCGATTAGAACGAGATGTCGTGGTAATCCAAAAGGCTATGTAGCTTATAAATGCGAAACAGAACAGCGAATCAAACACTTGCGATCAAGGGACTATGTGCGCCAATGTTTGTGAGTGTGTGTGTGTGTGCATGCGTGTGGAAGTAAGGGGTGCTCCTGTGTGTAAGTAGGGAAACCACCTACAATGGGAAAAAAAAAAAAAATAAGAAAATAAATAAAGAAGGCAAACTTACGGGTTCTTACGCCCAGCCGCAATACGCCATATGTAGCCTAATCCGGTCTAGAGTACGGAGCTAAATCTCGCTAAATTTAGAATGGCGTAAGGCAGGAAATGCCACAATGACCCTTCAGTGACTTGAGCCGGTCTCATTGGCCCGTCATCGGCTAAGAAACACACCGTACAGGCCATAGCTGTTTGGTCCGTGCCAATGGATGCGCCCAGTCGCATTCGCGTAATCAGTTAGGCTTGCTCATTTCCTTAACGCCGAAACTTGTTGCTGACAGTCCGTCAATGGACCTGGAATTGCGCCGCATTCGGATTGGGTGTGAACAAGATGCAAATGGGATGTAGATGGGATGCAGATGGGATGCGAATGGGATGCTTAGCTAACCGCCTAGACTTCTCGAGTCGTACGAGGCGTTGTTCTGAGATTGCATGAGATTGGTACCACCGACGGCCGGTCACTTTCATGTTGATTAGTCCTGAGGTAGCTTGTCTCGACTATCTATAAAACGATGAGGGACGACGTAGTTGCTGCTAGGTGATATTCGCTTCTCCCACAGATCACAGCTTACCATAACTCTTCACCTTCGATACGAGATTTCAGTCTTGAGCAGAGATTCGCAGAGTACACAGAGTACCTACACCATCCTTCCAACATGCCTAGCGATTCCGGTCCTGGTTTTAGAGACCAGATGTCTCAGGTCTTCCCCCCGAAGCCTGGCTTCACCGAAGCACACTTGCCGGAACTGCATGGAAAGGTAGATATAGTCTATTTGCTTTGAAGCTCTCCGCCTTTGAGCACCTAGCTAACAGTAATTCGAGGTGTATTTGATTACCGGCGGAAACACTGGGCTGGGCAAGGAGTTAGCTCGAATGTTATACTCAAAGAACGCCAAAGTCTACATTGCAGCACGGACGGAAGCGAAAGCCACTGGCGCCATCAACGATATCAAAAGGGCGGTGCCGGGATCTCGGGGAGAACTGGCCTTCATCAAGCTCGACCTAGCGGACCTCACCACGATCAAGGCTTCTGCGCAAGCCTTTCTTCAAAAGGAACAACGGCTGCACGTCTTATTCAACAACGCTGGTGTTATGAAGCCTTCTCCGAATAACATGAAAACCGTCCAAGGTTACGAAACACAACTCGGCGTAAACAACGTCGGTACCTTCCTATTCACCAAGTTTCTTACTCCGACACTCGTGGAGACGGCGAAGACCGAAGCTCCTGGGACTGTCCGAATCGTCTGGGTTGGCTCATCAGCTGGAGAGGCCCCTCAATCACCCAAAGGCGGCGTTCCATTAGACAACCTTGACTATCATAAAGATACGACGTGGTTCCCAAAATATTGTATCAGTAAAGCGGGCAACTATTACCAAGGATCCGAGTTTGCCAGACGCTACAAGGCCGACGGAGTGCTCAGCGTCACCCTAAACCCGGGCAATCTTGACTCTGATCTGTGGCGAAACCAAGGTCCCATCGCTAGCAGACTCCTGAAGTGGTTTGTCCTCCACCCGGTCGTCAACGGGGCTTACACGGAGTTGTTCGCCGGCCTATCCCCCGACGTCACAATGGAGAAGACCGGTGCATGGATCGCACCATTCGGAAGATTCAGTAAGCTATCCCGTGTACCTCTTACTACAAAGGCATTTTTGCTACGATGCGCTCTCTCCGAACATGAAGAACCTACTCTGAAATATTGATATATGTGAAGCATGAGCTGACCCTAAGCCTTGTAGTGCGACCTCGTAAAGACCTGAAGGAAGGTACTAAAACTGAGGCCGAGGGCGGCACTGGCATTGCCAAAGCGTTTTGGGAGTGGAACGAGGATCAAGTGCGACAGTATCTATGAGCAACATCGTGATTCATCTTTGGCAATATTGAATTCTCAGCACGCGGTTATACCATTCAGAAGCAAACGGATTAGATATCCCGGCGTCAGCAATCTGTTTTCCACATTCTTTCTCTCCTCATCGAGTATTTTTATTTCATTAGATATGTTTCATGTTTTTTTGTTCTTTGCTTTCGCCCACTGTGGCGTCTAATAAATCCTATTCAATTGCATTTTTACATCGTCTCCGCTGTGACGCCACTGGTTACCATCTTCTCGGCACGTAGCTTTCCATCTATGACGAATAATTGGCCACATAGACCAAGCAACCAATAAGCTCGTGACCGAGTCTAAAGCCTACTGTAAACGTCTCTTTGACGATGGCCCTATCATGTTGGTGAAAAGCGCTGAGGCCGCTATCGAGTCTGAACAGATGATAAATTTGCTCTTACTTGATGGATATCTGGCTTCAGGCTGTTTTTTAGTAGTATCGGTTCCTCGCACGCGCTTAGTTAAGGGTGTTGCTGTATGCTGCTCGAGATAAAACGTAGGCAACGCAAAATCGCCAGGGAACGCGTAGTAGACACTGTAGCTGCTCTTTATGCACGACTCAATCTAGCTGGAAATTATATCCATACGGAAACTGTTTTCTGCGTGACTCCCGCCTGCAGCGCGGTAGGGGATATCCGGAGCTTGGATTTGGGCCTTAAATTGGGCATCAACGCGGGCATGGTCGGGTAGGTCTAGGGCAACAGCATTTGATATTTTGACTTTCGTTTAATCTAGCCTCACGCCTTCGAGAGCGTTCTCTACGACCGAGGACGGTAACATGTGCACCTAGTAGCGTTAGTCAATCTCTTACAGCAAGAGCAGTTGTTTTACATTGTGATTTTAAATATATTTCTAGATGCTAGGAGTTTCTCAGTTGCTTTGCCCATATCGTCAGAGCTCCCAGTCGCAAAAAGCATCTTAGCTTCACTATCAGAATGTACTTATTAAGTATAATAGACTTCTAGCTTACTTTTCTGTTCATGCCGTTAGTAGAAGTCATTCAATTATAAGCTGATGAAATGATTCATAGCTTTCTAACTTGCTGGGAGATTGCGTAGATGGGTATAGCGAGATCCAGCAAACCAACGATAACACATCGTTTGAACTCAATCTATGTGACTATACTCGATGAGAATATATATCCTTACACTGGAGCGCCGGCGGAACCCGGTGAGACCAAGAAAGACCGGACATCGGATTCCGTGGCCGAACTACGGAACGGAACATACACGCACATGCTGGTAAACAACATTCCCAGCACACTAGAACGAGTCTACTAGCTATCGCCCCTAATAAGCAGACTTTCGCACCTTTTTATATCCATTTAGGATATTCAGTGAGCTTTAGACGCTAACAATAACCATCGTAATGTTTAAGAGCAGAAGTCAAGAGCACATCAGATGAAAGACGCGCTTACCTTCAACCGAAATCTTAAGGAAGCCCTAGATGCTAGAAGAGCCGATCGCGCTATGTTCATGCTGAATATAAGCGTCTAGAACAATGGGGACGGGGTTGATTTTTGCTTGAGATTTCATGACTCGCCTCGACGCGTCCAACTTTATCCGAACTATAGACGGCTCTAAGCCTACGCTGTGCGTTCTTGAGATCAGTGACGATAAGACATCTCTTTACCAAAACTTTGACTTTGTGTAAAGCCTTACACTAAGACGACGACGGCCAGCGAGGACCGCCTTTGGGCTAATATTTGTCGTAGGGCTTGGATTAATGAACACTTCTACGAAAGGTTTGGTTTGGAAACGCGATAGGTGCATGGTTGTTTACCACAACATGGTCGAACCGGCTGGGTCTGGCGCTGGTGGCGTTGGGGTTGCGGCCGACGCGGCCCCCCTTAAGGCTTCCTCAGCAGCGCGCGAGCGGATCCGTCCATGTTGAACACTGTGGAAGCCGGAAACTTCCTCGCCGTTGAGATTGGCGTTGCCTCATCCTTATCGAGCTTCGTGCCTGGTGCTCTGGGATAGTGCGCGACCGAGGGGCTATTGGACGTTCCGGCTACTGGTGCTGAGACAAAACGCGCGAGGAATTAATGATAGCAAGTACGGAGTAAGTAGGTAAGATCTCACAACTCCATCTGCTATCCTGAGCGTTTACTAAATGAGACAAAGACAACGCCTTCGACTTCGTCGTCCATCCAGGGTTACCCGAGGCCAAAAATAACCGCTCTGAGGCAACTCTGCTCTACTGTCTACCTACATATTAACACATATTAAAGAGGATATTAATATCTGTTGCACATGAATCTAACCCATATTAACTACGTGTCGGTATACTGGGGCTTGAATAACGTGCGTAGCATTTTTTGAAGGTTGTCCCTGCTTGGGGTCGACCATTGGACATAGGGCGCATGAAATTTTTTCTTCTGCAGCGTCGTTGTGTAGTCTAGGCTTGACTTAGACAGGCCATTTCAAGACATTTAGTACAACGCCGCAGAACCAATTGTTAATCGTATATACGTAGAATGTTCTAAGTTCTTGGCTTTACCGTAGGAGCGTCTTGTGCCCACGCTCTCGTGCTTTAACGTATTGTGATCCGGCTTTAATTTCTTATGCCTTGTGCAATATAATTGCTTTAGAGTGAAGTCTAGCATTCATGTTATGTTGTTCTCGTTGCTGTTGCCGTTATTGGTGGAAAAGGGAGGCGTTGGTAGACGTAAGGGCGAATGAAGTTGGCGATCCTGCGCATAAATGAAATGAGCGATTCTTTGGAGTGGCGATTTACACCTAAATGGCGTGCGCTCTGACGGGCTCAGATCTCTACCCGTGTTATCGCTCGCCACCACTTAGAGTAGTATATACTCCGTACATTGTACGCAGATAGCCTGAGATAGAGAGAGGCTTTGGTGCGCAAAGAGTGGCCAAGTCTGGGAAAGCAATATGCACCGGCCAACTGACGTGGCATCGCATACATAAAGCACCACCACCACTACACCACCATCCAAACGTCCAAACATACTTGGACACAGCATAATATGTATAATATGTACCTAACACAGCGTGCAGAGCGCTAGGTATGCGTAAGGTATCCCATGTATGCTGTAGGCTACACAGGACTACGAGGTCCCTTCATTCATGCGCCCATTCGCGGGTTGCTGGTGGTGTTGAAACGGGGAACCGGGGAGCTAAGGAGCCAGGGAGGCAGCACTGGGAGCCAACCAGCCACTCACTTTATGGAGCCACTCGGTTGGCAATGAAAATCGAGTGGGGCGACTCGACTGCCCAACCCAAGTAGGCCTAGATACCGCCCACCCCCCTACTGCTCCTAGACTAGGTCGGTAGATTGTAGATACACATGATCCCTACTGTATGGCTGTATCTACCTACTACAGTACTGTCTATCTACTACCTTTAGGTAACTGTATCTATCCGTCTAGGTATCTCGGTAATTAGCTTAGCACGTTCTAAGTATTTCAGCTTGCCTTGCTCGCCCAGCTGCTCGGGTTTAGTGCCGTATTATGTTATGAGTCCCACCCGGGTCAGATCTCCATCTAAACAAAACAACCTGATGGTCTACCAAACCCAACCTGCACTATTTCTTGTTCTGTCTCTCAAGCCTCTTGACATACGGGCCGTACCGCCTCGACGGTGTATCGAAAATAAATAAAGTTTATTGTGGTTGTCGCGTTTTGGTTACTGTTTGGCAACAACCCTTATTAGGCCTCATGATTAATTTTCAATAAATAATAATTGTCAAGATGATGTCTCGGGAGCATCATCGCCGGCGGAGTCCCGAGAGCTCTCGCCGCCGGCGCAAAGAACGTCGGCAATCCAGAGAGCAACAACAAAGTC
>JAPUUL010000840.1:0-13481 GCA_029590625.1 Lasiodiplodia mahajangana
CCCAACGACACACAAGCGTTTCCGACCTCGCAGTATGTCGACGCCAACGCTGCACTGTCTGACGAGGTGGAGGACGAGGTGAAGGAGGGAGTTTGGGGTTATCTCTTCCCTTTGGACACGCGGTATGGCAGCAGATGTATCGTGCTGAAAAAGCGAACTTCATGTGCACTCTCCAAAGACGAGGGAGGCTCTGCAGACTCGAAGCAGAAAACCAAAAGCTCTCCGGAACAAGGGGAGAAATCAAAGACCAAGGGTGTCCCGTCAGGTGGATATCTCATAGGACGTCATCCAGAGTGCGGTAAGTTGACTTGCTACTGCGCCTGCCCCGGCTCTCGTAGGCGCAATTATCTGACCTGGTAAGCAGACGTCGTCATAGATGACCCTATTGTTTCGAACCGGCACTGCCTACTATTCACCGAAAACAAGGGCGACGATGCTGTCGCCATTATGGAGGATATGTCAAGCAACGGCACCTTCGTCAACGAGGCCATAGTCGGCCGCAACCAACGGCGCGAGCTCCAGGAGCAGGACGAAATCGCGGTCATGGACAAGGCTCGCTTCATCTTCCGTTATCCCCGGAGTCGCACATCAACCGGCTTTTCACAGCAGTACACCCTACTTGAACGCTTGGGCAAGGGTCATTTTGCCGAAGTGTTTCTGTGTGTCGAGAAATCCACCGGCCAACGGTACGCCGTCAAGATATTCACCAAGCACCCCGGTATGGAGGAACGGACGAAAATGGATGGGTTGCAGCAGGAAATAGCAGTCCTGATGGGTGTTAGTCACCCGAATGTCCTGTGTCTCAAGGACACCTTTAACGAGAAGAATGCCGTATACCTCGTGCTGGAGCTAGCGCCCGAGGGCGAACTGTTCAACCATATCGTTTCGAAGCAGAAGCTTTCGGAAGACGAGACGAGGAAGCTTTTTGTTCAGTTATTCCAAGGCATCAAATACCTGGTATGTTGCCCGTGCCTAACGCAACCCCGCCTCTAACGCTGGTGACATGCTAACACACCCTAGCACGACCGCAATATTGTACACCGTGACATTAAACCTGAGAACATACTTCTCGTAGACAAAGACGTTAATGTCAAGCTTGCGGATTTCGGCCTTGCTAAGATTATTGGTGAGGAGTCATTTACGACCACATTATGTGGCACACCAAGCTATGTTGCACCCGAAATTTTAGCCGAAGGGCGCCACAGAAAGTATACCAAGGCCGTCGATATCTGGTCTCTTGGAGTCGTCCTATACATTTGCTTATGTGGTTTCCCACCCTTCTCCGATGAGCTGACGAGCCGCGATTTCCCGTATTCATTGTCACAACAGATCAAGAGTGGACGCTTCGATTACCCGTCTCCTTACTGGGACTCCGTTGGAGACCCGGCACGTAAGTTTGCGATTCCCGAACTCTAAGCTAAATATGCTGACTAATACTAGTTGATTTGATTGACCATATGCTGGTGGTTGAACCCGAGAGACGATTTACTGTCGATCAATGTCTGCAACATCCATGGCTTACTCAAAAGATGCCTGCAGTGGCTGACAGCACTGACGGTCTTGTGGATGGTATTGGTAGCCTCGACATGCACCGCCGAGGTGTAGTTCGCGAGAGAACATTGCTCAGCTCTATCAACTCTATTCATGTGACGCGGAAAGTACCTCTGGGTCCAAACTCGAAGCAGCCGCTTAAGATTTACTCGAAGAACCCAACTGCACAAGCCCAGGCCGGGCCCTCAGAAGCCCGGCCTGACGACGAACGAGCGCCGGATGAGTTCGTGCAGATGGGCGGCAAAGGCGATCAACAGCTCTTCGCGGACGACGAAAACACTTTCTATAGCCCAACTGAGGCCGTAGCTGCTAAAAGTGGGAAGCCTAAGGCGAAGGGTAAGGCCAAGGCCAAGACTAATGGCAGGTGATGGGGAGGCGCGTACACGTGTTGCGCCAATTTCCTAGAAGGGGACGATAGAGAGGATTTGAAACGTGTATATTCGGATGATATGTCGGCTATATTTGGGAAGGCTGTTCGAGTCGGGCTTTCATGCTGCCATCATCCAACGAGCTATACTCGACTTGTCTAGTATAAAGGGGATAACCAACCCCCGCGGTTGCGTCCCTATGATTGGTGTGCCTGATTATTTCATTTTCGAGCTAGGTACAGCATATACTTGGTCGCTTTCAGTCATGGCTATATGTTGGAAGCGGATTTGGCGGTCATGGACAAAGAAAAGTTGATGGTGCATCATAGCGCTTACATATCTCTATAATATTCTTATGAACATAGCCTTAGGCGCTTTATGGGACGTGAATCTGGCTAGGCGTAACCTAGTTTGTATTTAATAGACACTCGATATGTTTATTCTTTGCATGCACAATTTTGCTCGCTTTCAAACGAATCTATAAGCCGCTAGTTGCGTGGGTTTCTCACTAATTACTCATACCAGTTCACCTCTCCCAGATTAGGATAGTTCCCTGCGGGACCATAGGTCCACAGTGGAGGTGGAGCATGCTAAAAGGAGGCGGTCAAAAACTCTACGAAGGACGAGAAAAAAACATACAACACCAGGGGTTCGCTGGTCGTCACCGACCCAACTACTAATCTGGCGGTATCTGGCTTAGCTATGGGGGAGCAGACGGGACCCCGCGTTTTCCAGATCCTATGGTCGTATGTAAAAGAACAGAGCATTAAATGTAATTATATAGATAGAGGTCAAACAAAAGACGCGTCTTCACAACCTAATCAGGTGAACTAACGGAAGATGAACACGAGGCAAGCCATCTGATGTCTTCTTCGTATTAGAGTGCCGATACCTCGTAAACTAAAAATATTTAACCTTGGTGATTTTACCCTCCGCCGCCGGTAGAAGTAAGAATCCTGGTTGGGGCGAAATGAAAGACAGGCAATATTTAGACCTTCGTGGAATTTCGAGGTCTCGAGTTGTGATTATTTATTTGTTCTCGACATTTAATAATTCTCTCGTGATTATATTACTCATGGCTAGTCTAGTGTATAGCATGTAATTAAGACCGACCTTTATAAGTTTACTACTACTAGGCTAAAGCAGTATATACACTAAAGCGCGTCATGAAAGGCGCTTCAACCTCTCCCCCATTCTTATTGAACGCCTTAGCCGGGTCGCACAACTTGCTGGACTGTATCCCAGCCATAGTTACATAAAACAGCGTTTGGTTCACTTAAAAATACAATTCCTAGTAGATACTCTACAGCAAATACACGGTTTATTCTAAGGTGGCCAATTCCTACGCTCTCATACAATGAATTCTACAGAGCTTTCAAGCCCAATCTCCCCAGCTTAAAACCAATATGCCGCCGGCGTAATTATTACGCAGGGCAGTCACGCTACCAGCCACATACCGTCTCTAGATCCATTAAACAAAAGACCCTTTGTCCACTTCGTTGGAGCATAAACATCAATATTGAAAGGATCCCTCGCCCTACCTTACTCATCATTATCATCATCATCATCATCATCATCATCATCAGCGGCCTCAGCAGCGGCCTCAGCAGCGTTAGCACCGTTAGCCGCGTCGGCAGCAGGACCCATAACGAGGGGATAGCCTAAGAGGATATCAATCCCTATAAGCGTGGCCAACCTTTGCCGTTTCTCGAGCGGAGTACCGTAGTTCGGTTTATGGAATGGGTCGTCAAGCTCTTGCAAGATTTGCATTACCGTTGCATCTACGCAAAAGCAAAATTAACATAAGCTTTAATGTATCCTTTTTAATGGTAAAAAAGGTTAATTGTACCTTTTAGCTTTTGAAACTGAGATATGGATTTTGGAAAGTTTGCAATCGGAGTATTCGTGAAAAGAGCGAAAAGAGGCATAAGTTCATAGTTTGGTTGAGAGCCTTTTTTGTTGTTCTGTTTACGGGCAATCTTGTTCGTGTCACTGTTCTGCTCGTTAGGTTTTCTTTTAAATTCTCAACCAGTAGTAAACGGCTCACCGGACAGCAATACTGGTGCCGAGCATTCTAAACTCTTCCTTGAGCTCATTAATATCAGTACTAAGCCCCCTGAATTCTTCCTTCAGTGCATTCATATTAGTACTAGGCCTTCTGTTATCTTCCCCGAGCCTGGCAATACTTTGCCTGATCTCAGCATTACCTTGCCTGATCTCAGCAATATCGTGCCTGATCTCAGCAATATCCTGCCTGATCGTAGTAGTACTCTGCGTAATAACTTCCGTGAGAGACTGGGTAAGAGACTTGGTGAGGGACTCCGTGAGAGACTGAGTAAGAGACTTGGTGAGGGATTCCGTGAGAGACTGGATAAAATCACGCTTGAAATCTTCTTTGGTATTGTCGATATATCGTGCGACTCTGCCGATGTCATTCGGTTTAGTTGTAATGCTAATTATAACGCCGGAGTTAATAACGTCTACTTATGGTAAAATATATTCGGGTTTTTGGGAGCTTGTAGGAGTAGCAAGAGCTAAAGAATGCTGGTCAAGGCAGTTTATCAATCTCAGGCACGCTAGAAAAGGGAATAAAAAACCTGGGGGACTAACGTTGGGTCGTTGGACACAGGCAAGTCTGTGAATTGGGCAATACCATTTGCTGGGGCGTGAGCGTGCATTCCTAGAGCATGAGAGTCTGATACCACTGCTTGGGGTGCTTCGCTCATGTTGATATCAAAAGGGAATGGTCCCTCGAATAGTCCAAAGATGGGAACTAGGTATCTTGTATGGGAGATATAATATGGTGGAACCGCCTATGTAGTTGAAAAGTGAAGGAAGGCTATGGAGCGATGGAGCGCGTTGTATATGATGTAAATAAACACTAACTCTGCTTATGTAACTTACATCTGGGTAAAAATTTGGGAGGTACTGCGTCGGCTGGTCAATGCTACTGCACCGGACGGTACGTGATTGGTTTTTAGCGGACATTGTTTATAGACGGTATTTGAATTCTAGATCGAATTTATAGTTGTGCCATGCTCTTATTTCTATATATGATTTCTATAAAGGTAGCGCATTTCGGATACAAAGATTGCATAAACAAAATAGCAAAGCTCTTAAGTCCAAGTCATACAGCTGAAAAATCAGATCCAGGAGCCGTATTAAATCTAGAAACGCTGTTCTTGCAGTCTGGATCCGCTGTTTAATCCATTGTAAAAGGCGCGCAATCCGAAACCGGCCTACAATAAACAAAATGCTGTTTCATATTGCTATTTAAAGTTGCACCCATATTGCCAAAAGTATAGTATAATAGACCTGCTCTTGTTTCATATAGTTGTCATTTAATTCATGGTCGAGTATTAATACTTTTAGAGTGACCTCGTAGTACTGTACTCTGAGTAGCCTCTTGTCAAGGATTTTACTTTAGAGTGAGGATAGGTCGCACTTGAGTCGCAACAGGATAGCAGCTAGGTAGATATCAATACCAACACCCCTAAGGGCTTAGAAACGACTCTCCTGCTACCCTCCTACGCCTTTATTCCCTGACATCTCTATACACCCTGAACGCACTAGAAGGGGCTTCACGGTCTAAATAGGTATCTAGTTGTACTAATGTAGGATGTGCGATACATACACATTGTGCTCTAGAGGCTTGACTACTATCATAGCACTTCTGGAGACTTCAAGACGAGCAATCAGATCAACTGAGGGTAGCCCCCCCCCTGCTTACCTGGGAGTCCCGTGCACTTCTACGTAAAAATCATCCATAGAGTACTTACGCGCCATACAGCGCGCCACACAGTTGGGTACTGCAGCCACCTAATGGAGTACCACTGCCACACTGCCCCCACACCACCGCCACCTGCTTTTAAACCTTTTAACTAAAATAACTCTACTAATATTAATTTTTTTAAGCGCAAAACGTTTTATTTAATAGCCTTTTAAATAATTGATTAATTAGTTTTAGTTATATTAACAGCAGTTAGTATAGTGTAGCGCTAGGGTATTTGTACCTACTTAGTAGTTCAAGTGCAACAAAGTACTTTGTAGATGATTTCTTTGTTTAAGTGCACGGGACTCTCAGGAAAGCAGGGGGGGGGCTACCCTCAGTTGATGTGTAGACTCCATCAGCACTGATTAACAAAACAAGCCGTTGCTCTACTTACGAAAAACGCCGTAGAGCGAATTCGCGCTTCGCAGGATCGTTGGTTCGGAACGCCCTAATTAAATAAACCTCGTCGAGTGGCATGAAAATCGTATTCCTTCCTGCCTATCACCGCGATTGATAAGTCGGACGAGCCGAGTAAATACACAAGTAGTGTACTGTAAATATCACGCGCTGCCCGTTTGGGAGGGTTCAAGCTTGGTGTGGATCGTCCCGTTTTGTCAATGCCAACACATGCAAGTGGCGAGTCTACCCAATGCGGTGGCTCCAGAGTGCGTCAGTCCAAGCGATTTGGGGTACCGCGTATCCGTGACCCGCGACACGCCGGCTCAGCGAATCACGCATCGACGAGCTAATAGGGTTGGCATATTCAGCGAGGAGAGGTCCAAGATTCCAACACTGAACCAAACACACATGTTCGCAAAAAGAAGCATCATAAGTGCAAAATAGCTAATCCTGGGGGCTGAGTAGGGCGAAGGGCTTGGGAGTTCGAGCGGCAAGTGCAAGTGAGACATGTCTCTNAAAGAGCCAAGTTGTGTGTATTTCTTTTTCATGGCAATCTGACAATTGCTGACTTGAGGTGAGCATGTCTTGGCATATCGGAAGTCTCTTCTAGGACAGGAACGTGAGTACCGAGAGTCGTGGTTTTGAGCTGCCCATCGTGTAATTGGCACCAAGGGATTCTCAGAAATTGACCTCTTAAAAGCCTGTGATTCGATGCAGACGCACACATATCTCTTAAGGCGATATCTGGAGTGTTTACATTCCTCAGAGGGTCCCTTATCTCCATGGAGCATCCAATGAGCGAACAACGGACATGTAGAAAAGGGGGAGGTCCGTGGAAGTAACACATTTGATTGATTCGTACCCAGGGTTGTGCTCAATGTGGAACTAAAGGGATATGTACCTATTAAGGAAGCAATACCTACCTATGAGAAATACAAGCAAACCAACTAACGTCCGGTGGCCATTCTCCCCTCAAGTTTGCTTGAAACCTCTGCAGAACGTACAGAGTTGCACAAGCAGCAAGGACGCTCTTTGGTGGACGATAAATTCGTCGGAAATGCTTGCCCATCATGGAAGCCACCTTTGACCGCCAGTGGTGACGTGGTGAGACCGTCAAGTCAGACCGCAGTATACATACCAATCTAGGTGCTTCGAAGTGGGGGTCTCCAAGAAAAGGGAGCGATGACTCTGAGTTTTTAGGGCTTGATTCTGTGCATTGCGACCATGCCGTCCGAAAATGGTTAAGCAGAAATACGCTTCCCTGCCAAATCGAGATTAAGGGCTTCCCAGCGTGTTGTAGTGTCACTTCGTGCCTGGGCGGACCTTGCATAAGCACTCACATCACATAGAAAGCGTGTTGATCTGTGAGCTCGTTGCCCATTTGGAGCTGAAAAAGGGAGCTCCTTTCAAAATCAATTCTATAGCACGTGGGCGAGGGCAATTGTGACGATACCGTACTATCTTAGCCCCTTTGTACAACGCATCGAGTAGTAAGTAAATTGGCCTCGTACACATTGCTCTTGTGGCAGCAACCCCTCCACCATTCGTGTAGAACCTCCCCCGGATTAATGACATTGTTACAGCGTACATACATACAGAGTGGTGAGCCTCGAGTTCTGCAATATTTACCTACTCTGTCGAATAGGTGGTATCTGGTGGATATGTTTCGTTAGTATGTAGGTACTACATGTATAGGTGGGTGGTATCAGGATGTTAGTGCACATGTGTTCTATAGCCAATATTATTAACCTCACCCAGGACCCTGAAAATTTTACTACCCGCTCAGAGCCAGGGATTGGTTCTCAAACAAACTGTGGTGGTGCACAGTGGTCCAAGCAGGGACTCCCCCTTCAATTGCGAAACAACAAGCAGGAACCGCGTCTTGCGCGCATGAACTGGCAAAGTTGACCTACCTGGGCTATAACCAGGCCATCTAATTGGTATTATGTTATGCACTGGCAGTCAAAGCAGTATTCGAGGACAATTGGCCGCACGGCTTCAAGCCATCCTTGAACTTATCTGATTTGCAGCCCGACAATGCCTATCATAGCATGGCATGGCTGCCCGATCTATTACGGCATACTTATATCTATACCTACCGCAGATTAGGTCGTACCTAGTCGCATAATCTTGCCCCTACGCTACCTAGGGAGCTCAAACTGGTCCCATGAGGGCAAGATGCCCACCCCTGAGCGACTCTCGCTCGTCGAAACTGCGCTTCTTTCTAGAAGACCATCATATGTACCTATGCGTAAGCTTAGGTGATTTTGAGCCGCCTTTCGCCCGTCTGCTGAACTTCCTAACCGTCCCGATAGCTAATAGTTGTGAGGCAGTAGTAAAAGGAGGAGAGCAATTTTCCACTATCACAATCGGTACTGACTCGTTAATAGGCGCCTAAAATAACTTAGATCAGATGTTGTTATATATAGGATAAGGGCTTCGAGACTGACTCGCCTATTCGACTTAAAATATAGGCCAGCCAATATGTCCTCGCACGAGAGAACAGTCAGCCCAGACTAGGCCATTAGATAAATATTGCTACTCCGAATAACCACCCGTCGTACCGTCGCTTACCTATGTTGATGTAGTATGTCTTTCTATCGCGTCACCTCATCACGAGCAGCTTCGAGGGGTTTAACACTTGTGTTATAGTTTTAGGTCGGATTCGCTGATATCTGAGGTATGCTGTGAAGTACACTCGTAGATTTTGCCGTCACAAGACAAACATCGGAAGGAAAGTTCGCAAAGTCTAGTGACTGACGAGCGTCTAGACTATTCAAGCGAGACGTAGTATCCTAAAGGGGTCTATGTTTCTTTCTCTCATATTCCGAATCCATACTACCTAATTGCTTGAAACGAATCGAGACGATGGTGTCCATTCATTTATGAACGATCGATCGTTACTACCTAGACACCCAACCCAATCAATAACACCTAATACCGGGCAGGCATCGATAACCTTAGTTCAGTGATAGCGTTATTAGGTAAGTTGTACTTGTGGCGGATTCATTATATGCGAGCATCGAAGACTATGATAATGGAATACTGTTGAACGATCGATAGGTTATATGGTTACAGAAGGCCGCAACCTCTTTCTACCTAGGTAGGTAGATGGGAAGCAAAACAGTCTTAGAAGACTCTAGTTGGGTTTGAAGTCATGTGATATTACACGGAGCCAATATCTTCAAATAGGTATGCTAGTCGTGAGAGGCTGACAGGTTCACATCAGTGACATGTGAGGCCGAACCTCTATTTCGATAAAACATCGGACAGGAGGCAGATTACATTCGGCTTCTAGTAGCTTTGCCAATTCCGCGAGATTAAGAGTAGATCAAGGGTAGATCGGATTAGATCGAACAACAAACACATCGATGTGCCTTTGTCTCTTCCTTAGCAGCAACAAACAACACACCTGGATATTCTTCAAAGCTAACAAACTAAGTCGCCTTGTTACCGAAGAGTTCCTACCTTCTGTCAACCAGATGCTAAAGTTGCGGCTTCCTAAGTCAGGTACCTAGCTACCCTGTGTAGGCAGTTACATGCCTTGGCCTACAACTTCGGAAGTGTCCACAAACGTAATGGAAGGTTTTACTGTGCCTGCCACAACTCTAAATAACAACTACATGAGGTAGGCAAGCCATTTTTTGTAGCATATCTACCTTAAGCAAGTACTTAATAAGCTCGAGCAAACACGTAGATGCCTACCTAGGTACCTCCTACTCTCCTACATTTCCACAATCACCACACTTCTCCTACTTCGACCTTCTAACTTCCTACTCTACCTAGGTAGGTACACAACATCTCTAGCGACCGAAAGCCTACCGCATTTCCCGCAATCATAAACTCCTTGTCTCGGCCACAGGCCGCGGTATACAATCTCACAGACCAAGAGCCTCCTCGGGTCAGCAGGTAGGCATACCCCCTCTAGTTTGTCGGCCCTAAGTCCATCTCTATTTCCCTAATTCCCTCAGCACACTATTGCAGTAGACTCACCAGCTAGCCAAACATTTGCCACGCTGACCTGTTTCATAGGCTCACTGCAGTCCTAACAAGATAGCCGTTATCACCATCTGATTCCCAAATCAAACACGCCGACAGGAAGCTCTTTGTTTCCTGCGTATATATCAAGGCCAATCAAGCTTGCTCCCTCTTGTTCCAGGAAGGGTAAGATAGCCGCCTATGATTTCTAACTCATATCCGTCAAAAATCTAACATCAGTACCTCCTTACAACTCTGCTTGAGATTTCTTCTTTGGCATCGTACCTTGTGCTTGTCTGACGATCGTTCAGTGAGCACGTTATAGGGTTCCTCAACCCCCGTATCTACCCACCCGCTATTGTGTTCGCGCGAGGCTACTATCTTACTCTAACATGTGCAGACACTTCAGGTTTCTCTCTCTTGAGCAGCCTTGGGAATAGTAAGAGATGGCTCCGTCCACTAGTACAGCTCTGCCGCCCACGTAAGTAATACGCCCTTAACTCTAAACATAATGAGTTCTCATCCTTTTGTTAGCTTTACCTGCCGGGTATGTGGGCAGAAGAAGGCACCAGCTGCGTTTTCCAAGAGCCAGCTTCAGAAGTGGTACAACCAGAAGAGGAACGATCGATACAATGAAGTTAATCCCCAAAACGCGGGACTGAGTTGCAAAGATCATGCTACGGATGTGCGTGAAATACGATGCCACGGCCCTTGCGACCGTATTCTAGCGGTAGACCGCTTCAGCAAGAGACAGCGCAACGACCCCGAACCGGCAAGTTTGTTGCCTACGCAGGATATGAGTGACAACTGACAGCCTTGATCTAGTGGTGCATCATCTGTACGGAATGGAGATTAAGCGCCAACGGCAGCGACGTGCCCCCTCCCGTACCTGGTGCCTCTAGCCAGCTCCATGCGTGCGATAGCATTGAGGACAATAATAAATCGGTGAATTCGCCTATCCCGTTTTCTGCCCAGCATGAAAACGACGAGGATGATGAAGATGAGGACTCCGATGATGAGGATGACTTCGGTGGCTCAACAGCCATCTCAGGTTTAATCGATCGCCTCCAGGGCTACGGTGGCTTGGCAGACGCAGGCGAGGTACGCAAACTAAGCACTAATATCCCTTTCCTAGTTAATAATGTCATATAGGGTATTACAGCAGATACCATGTCGACCACAAACAGCGTCAAAATTTCTCTTTGGGGCGAGGACACCAATGATGGCAAGGCAAACTCTATTGGAGTTTCGACGGGTATACAGCCCTGGAATGTACAGAACTCGGGAACTCGTATTAATGCCCCTACGGTCTCTAATCCATGGGGAAATACTTCTCATTCACAAGGTTATTCATCTACGGCTAGCAATGCCACAATTCCATCGACGACATTTATGGCAACTGGAGTCGCGCCTCATCTCAACCGGCTGGCTTCGGGAGCCAATATGAATCAACAAACTCAGAATGCACAGACTACTTGGTCCAGGAATCTGGGTGAAAGTTCTCACGGCTCATCCAGCCAATTTACAGCGGGCCGCCCACCCCACGAGCGTATAAGGCAGAATGAGATCAAAAGGAGCACTTCCACTGCTGTTAACAGATCTCCTGGGGGCAGCCGGCTCAGTGGCTCAAAAACCAACATGAAGAGCCAGGAATCTAGAAAAGGGACTGGAAGCAAGTGGTACAAAGGCGTAGGTATCCCCAGGAGTATCATATTGGTACGATAAGCTAACGGCAGGTAAGGATAACCGCAAAGTATTCACCGCCAATAGGACTTATTTGCCGGAAAATGGACCGCCGGATCCTCATGATTCTGATAGCCCTGATGAGATGTGAGATTTGAGATCGGGGACAACGTGTCGACTTTGCAGGCGAGAATTGGCTTCTAGCAGGTGCCACAGTATCATTGCCATGCAGGAACCTTGGGTGCCATTCAATGCAAATAGGTCCCAAGTCGGTATTATTAAACAAGTTTATTGCGCGGTGCATTGAGAAAGAAGATGGCGGTGGGCCATCGCCGACAAAACTGCCTTTCTCCGTTAATAATGTCATTGGCAACGAAGTCGGGCTGCTCATGGTAATCACATGTCCAGATAGAGCGACCGATGTAGGTAGGTAGTGGCAGATCTGCTGATAAAGGAATGCGATTAATCATACTAAATTTCACAGACATGGTGGCAACGGATATGGTCTCCGAGGATCAATGAAGCCTAAAAGTTCATTTCCTGTAGATATGCTGCAATGCAGGGCGATCCTGTTATACGGAGAGATGTCAGATTGCACACAGGCTGGGCGATGTATGCAGGGAGTATTGCGTATTGTAGTCGCTGACTCGATAAGAAAAACGTCTTGGGCGGCAGACCGTTGAGAGTATATGCGCGGCCTTTTCCGACAACACAGGGAAAACAGGGATGATGTTCCTGCAAGACGGTCGCCCGCAGCCGGGCAGGCATCTCCATCGCCCGGCTACTACTTGACACAAGCTATAGCTGTAGCAACGATGTTAGCCAATGTCCGCCATTCGCCCAAGCCGGGCTACAGCCTTTACGCTAACGTCGAGCTTTGTGCGACTTGGAGGGAGTGATGCTGCCTGAAGTCGTAGATGGTCGGTCGGTCTATTATGTTGCCATGGGGTGATCCATCGATATGTTGCTTGCTGCCCATACGGTCAATCGCAAACAGCGATTGGTCGTTACTCAGAAATTCTGGTGTTTTTAATTTTCAAAGCCATTTGGGCGGGCGATCTTGTCGATTCCGAGTCCTTACCAATCAATCATCCTGACATGGAAGCGATACCGTTCCAATCCAATGTTGGTGCAAAAATGACGAACGGAAAGCCGCAACACCAAGGTCATCCGGGGTCGGCAGCACTGCCTAGCCGTTCCGGTCCTCCCGTGGAGCACTTCACCGCCTCTAGAAGTCCGAATTCTCCTACGGACGCATCTACCGCTGGCGACTCGGATGGCAACGTGCAGAATAGCCCGTTGCTGACACATGTAGTCTCCGAACAGACTGAGCAGAAGGACCCGGTTGCCTTGGCGCAGCGAACCGACCCGCGACCGCCTTTGGGCTCCAGGGAGATTTCCGCTGACCTCGTAGACGAGATTAGAAAGGTCATCAGACAGGAATGTAAGCGTCTTCTTAGGCCAGTGGGAGAGTAAAACTGATATGACGGGTAGTTCTCGGTGCTTACACTCTAAACGATCACTCTCGAAAGACCGCGAGTGATGGCAGTAGTATCAGTCCTACGAGTAGTGACGTAGGAAAAGGTAAACGGGAGAAGATGCTCTCACGTCCCAAAGCGACCGTCGAGTCGGCGCCAGATGAAAGTGACGAGGGATCATGCTCGCCGACGACGATGTCGGGTGGTGGCTCGGACCGCACGACTGTCCATGCACATACGCCTATGCCACCC